>CAIGQW010000287.1:4167228-4188658 GCA_903798125.1 Danio choprae | reverse complement strand
TTTGTAGGTTTTTGTTAAAAAAAGTCTGTCAGCTCCCATTGCCAAAGACGAAAAGAGAAAAATGCATGTCCAAAGCTGAAGACGGGGCACTCGAGGGGTTAGATGAGGAAAATACTAGAGAAAACAGACCTCATCTGAAGAAAAAAGAATCATGCAAAGATACAAAATAACTAAAGAGTCTGGGAGAATAGAGCAAGTGTCAGACTGTAACATTTTATTATTACCATACTTTGACTACAAAAAACTATTTTGTATGTATGTATTTTTGTAAGTTTTTTATTAGTAACTATTACTCATTTGTTATTTTAATTTAACTAAAATTAAGCTTTAGACAAAATTGTCTGGGATGTAATGTATTCCATTTTTATATAATTCATTCATATTTTTATAAGATTTGGTTTTGTGAAAATGTATGCTCTATTTGTATTTTACCATTTTTATGAACACATTTTTAACTAGCATATGAAATTAAAACTTCACCCAACCTGAAATTATTAGCACATTTCTTCAAGGTAAAGAGACAAGGACAAGTCTGAAATCGTTCACTTTAGGCAAACAATGAATGTAGACAGACATAACATGATCTGTTCTTCATTTGATGGAAGGAATGAAGCTGAGGAGTTAAAATCCTGAGAGACACACATGTGCTTGCACGCCACTACGTCCCTCTTGCATTTATTGCCACATAGAGTATTGTTTCCAAGACCTCTGACGCCTCAATCCCTTACATGTTACTTAAAGCAAGTCTGTGCCCTGGACCTTCAGTGCTTCTCCCTTTTGTGCTCCTCTAAAGACTACAACAGCTTGTGGTCTCAGCATCTCTTTGTTATTCCCCAAGTCTCAGTAGTTAAAAGTCTCCTGAAATACCTTAAAATGCGCAGCTTTGATCAATGTGTGATGTCATTTCAACTGAAACAAGAATAATTGGCAGGACATTTCAGGAAGCTCCTCCTTTTTTTAAATCAGCCAATAGCATTTTTTGTCTGACATATCACAAACACAGTCTATAATAGCAATGCTGAGTCTAACCACTTTAAAATACAGAATTTAGTGTTCAAATGGGTCTAATATGTTTTGTGGTCTGTACCAGCTTGTTCATATGATCCGCATTGTGCTGTCTTGTCTCTGGACAAGAGCATACCATTGCTGCCTCCAAAATCACATACTACCCTACTATATAGTATGTTGAAAAAACAGTATGAGAGCAAAGTTGTATGTCTGACTTCAGAGTATTCAAAAAACATCTACTACTTCCGGCGAGATTTATGCATCTATTAGACACTTTACTATCCCTTAAGGCCATGGGAGACAAAATGGGAGTGAAGTGGTTCAACTAATGTGGGTAGGTCATGTGATGATGATAAATGGCAGATATAGTACGTCAGAATTTCATTCACACTACTCACTATATACTACATACTTTTCTAATGGTTATGGAGTAAATTTAAATTCAATGTAATTTTGGACACAGCTTATGTGTGTTCACACTGTGGTTATTCCAGCCTGATCTCACGAGGAAATGTAACTATTTTACGTTTTGTCAGTTTAGTGGTTAATTCATTCGAATTCGTATGAGTTCAGTCGTATGAAAATGTACGATTTTAAAAAGAAGGTGTGGCACCCAACCCCACCCCTAAACCCAACTGTCATTGGGGAATAAACATTCATTCATTCATTTTTCTTCAGTTTAGTCCCTTTATTTTTATGGGGTTGCCACAGCAAAATGAACTGCCAACTTATCCAGCATATATTTTAAGCAGCGAATGCCTTTCAAGCCGCAACCTAGCACTAGTAAAACATCCATACACTCTCGTATTCACACTACGGCCAATTTAGCCTATTCAGTTCACCTGTACCGCATGTCTTTGGGCTGTGGAGGAAACCCACGCGAACATGGGGAGAACATGCAAACTCCACACAGAAATGGCAACTGACCCAGCCAGCAATCTTCTTGCTGTGAGGCGACAATGCTAACCACTGAGCCACCGTGCCGCCCGGGGAATAAACAAATCATACTAAATTGTCCCAATGAGGTCGTACAAATTCATATGAATTAGCCACTAAATCAAAAATTACAAATTACTGTGAGATAGCATTGGGTAATTCACATAACACTAATGCAAAGCTAGACTACTTTCATCCCAATGGAAATCACACTTATTCTAGGTTCACACTAAATACGAAGCACCACGCCACTAGCTCTAGTTTACTCGTGGGAAGTTTTTCTCCACCAGCAAATTGTTCACTTGAGTTCAATTATTTGAGCTTGTACAGTAGATGCTTTTGAGGCATCATTCGTGCTGTGCTGCGATAAGTCACCTCAGTTTGTGTGTTTGCATGTCATTTACTCACTAATACTTAATTCTGTATTTGTTTTGAACCCATCATTACACTGTATGAATATGTGCCACTTATATATAGTATATGCCAGTGTTTAGGTGAACCCTCAGTATGAAGACGTATTACATGTGAATGAGTGACTGATTTCCGTCACGTCTTGAATGGGTGGGACACTTTAGATACTAGTGAGCTTTTGGTTGGTCAGAAGATCTGATGAGAAGAGTGATGGCCTAACGAGTTGTTGATCTTATTGTTGAATGGTTATCTTGAATGGTTAACACATAGTCTGATACTGATGTCCAAAAAATACTGAAACATTTTGATTTCAGGGGGACTTTAACATTACAGTGTTTTACAGCATGCCAGGCGGTGTCATGGCTCTGTAGAAGTGCAGTGAAAAGGTTACGGCGTGAACCTTGGCTCATTTTACACTCTATAAACTCAGCAACTGCTTCGTGTGTGTGCTGCATGTATTGTGTCATGCATAATGCCTCACATCCTACTTCAAAAGACAGCCATAAAGGATTTTTCTGACTTTTACAGGTGCCTTGTACTTACGTGCACCCGCTACGAACTGCTTTAAGTATAAATCTCTTTCAGTGTTGTTAGATTTAGGCTTAAAGCTAAATAAAAAAGGTCACACTCACTGAAACAGTTTTGATTTCTTGCAGTAATTTGCCTCCCAGGTAAATTATCTTTCTTAAAATGTTAAAATGTAAATACATTTACAAATGTACTTTCTCTCCCATGTTGATCCACTTTTGTTTATCTGTGAATCCTAAAAGATATTGAAAGCTATTAATGAAATCTTTTGTGTTTTAAAGTCAAGTCAATACTATCTATTTGAGCCTAATTCGATGATAAAACATCAGAAGAAACATCCTCTCCATATGCACCAAACACTTTCCTACAAACACTTCATTACAGACTCAATAATAATAATATAGAAAGCTAAGCTAACTTAGACTTGTCATGTCATCTATATATTGCTGCTCTGTAGTGTGTTTTGAAGAGCTTTCTTTATCATAATTTGTAAGTCACTTTAGATAAAGGCATCTGCTAAATGAATACATGTACAAGAACTCGTTGATCATCCTAAACTTCCACCATAAGCATGACTTGAGCAGGACCATAGATTGGATTTAGAATATAACCAATTGCAGATTCTGCAGATATATAAACAACAAAGTATAGATACGATGTAAGAAGATTTTTGCAGCTTCGATGATTATTACAGGAATTTTTGGGAAAGGACATTTGTCATGCTAGAATATATGTTTTGTCTCAACGGATCTTCAGCTCAACATGATGTCTGGCAACTAAAGTGTTTATGGGTCAAAAAATGTGTTGCCATAAGAACATAAACTAGTTTCGGTAACATGGATTTTTTTTCTTTTTACTTTATTTATCATGCTCACAACTTTGCAGAACTTGTAGATTCACAAAGAACTAAATTGCACATTGCAAGCAAAGTAATATTCAAAAGAGCACAATAGAGGAAGGAAAACAGATCATTTTTGATCCACGGTTCACTCCTGCCTCTGGCGGTCTAAATTGGGAAGCGGCATTTAACAGATAAGCTGGTGACAGAAGATAACACTTGCTCACGGTT
The DNA here is from genome assembly GCA_903798125.1 of Danio choprae. Lineage (NCBI taxonomy): Eukaryota > Metazoa > Chordata > Actinopteri > Cypriniformes > Danionidae > Danio > Danio choprae. The sequence goes on along the minus strand of CAIGQW010000287.1, from coordinate 4,184,706 downwards.
TGTGTTTGTCCTGCAGATTGAAGGTGGCCATTCATCAGTGATAGCTGACTAGAGCGGTTTCTGAGTTAGAGGAATTAACACTGTGAAAACATTGCCCCCATAGCACTCATTACACACTGATGAGCTATAATTTGTTTACTGGAATAACATGAATAAGCATAATTGGCCAATCAAATCCATGAATGAGAGCCATGTCATAATCAGGTGACCATATTGGAGATGTGAGGCTTATAAGGTCAGATACAGCTGCAGCATTGCATTTTATTATTTGTTATGTATTTTTATTGGAAAACACTCGAACAACAATATTAACCTGATTTGTTTTCTGAGAATATATCTTGACAATTATGTTGTACTGTTATTAGCATAACTTTTAAGAAAGTGTAATTAAAAAATCTAGATGATTTGAAAAAGACATGTTTATCCTTTTTTTTTTGTAAAACTGTTTCAAAATTTTGTAAATTTTATTCAATAGGGGTATGCTTAATTGACAGTAAAAATGTTTACAATAATAATACATCACGTTATATTTACATGATTTCACATTATGCAAGATTCTAATTAAATGTATATTTTATTTAGCATTTAATGCACACACACAGACGCATGCATACCATTGTACAATTTGACTATTGTCAACAATATAATGCTAATATTGTTTATAATAATATTTTAAATTGTAATACTTCACTAAATTAGTTTTTTCTGTTTTTTATGCAGACTTTTTGAACACTTAAAATAAAGCTGTATACACTGAAATCTATAACAATCGTGTTTTAAGAATTAGCTGTTGTATATTTATCAAACAATACAACAGCAATTAAGAAAAATGTCTTTCGGTGTGCTCTTATTAAACGAAACCTGCAGACTGCTCTTTAAAAGACTCATCAAATAGATCTGTTATTGCTGACCTCGCTGTGTATAACATCTTCAGTGTGTCATACCTGTGTGTGTGAGTGTATGTTTGCTGTACATTATGTGTGTCATCTTGTCCACCTCTCCTTCCCCCAGATGTCCGGATGGATACTTCGGCCCGCGGTGCTTGCAGACAGAGCCCCTGCGGTTATACATGCCCAAACCTAATAAAAGTATGTTGACTTGAGATGCACAGCCACAAACAGAGGACCGTCTGTCACTGGGTTACCACTGCTGTCTCTCCTTTACCTCCTTCCGCCTCTCAAGGCTTGCTGGCTTAAGTCTGTCCTGAAATAGACACAGTGGTGCCTCCGGTGGGATCCTCTGTTTCTGCTGTACATAATTGTGCTGTTGTCCTAATGTTCTCTTTGCTTTCTTCCCCCCCCCCCCTCTCTCTCTCGCTGTTACCCTCTTCTTCTTCTGCATCTTTTTATCTCTGCTCGACCTCTCTATCTTTCTATGGTTTTGTCTCTTTCCATCAGGTGTCCAAATGACTATACTGGTGATCGCTGTCAAACCTCCGTTATGGCCAGTTTCTACCGTATGTCCATTTCTTCTTCCGTCCATCTGTCGGTCTGTCTGGATTGCATACTAAACTTGAAGATGTGTGAATGTTCTGTTATGCTTAATAACATACTTCATGTTCTAACAAATTAATGTTGTTGTTGTTGTTTTTTAACAATGAATGAGTTTTATTTGGTACAGCGTTTCATCGCATCAATTAATCGTTTTTTACGTATTTTTTTAATGCAATCAATGCAATGATGCATGTTTTCTTTAAGTCTGATTGCATGTTGTTCATTAAGCTAATCCGTAACTTGGCCATAATCATAATGGCAATAAAACACCCCTAATTAGGATGCTGCATCCTGTTTTAACAAATAAAACAAAAGTACAGTTGCTGTCATTCTACTAATCATAAACATATGCTATAAGGTGTCCAACTGGAATATAATATGTCACAAACAAGTCAATGGTCAGCTAATAATAATGTAGATATAAAAGCTAGGAGTGCACCAATAACATTTTTACCAAAATGATTCAGATATTAATTACCAATATTTCCTAAATATTTGTACTAGTTGATACAATACTTGCCAGTACCTACCGATACTATGTACTTGTCGATACAATACTTACCAATACCTACAAATATTTAGCACTTTTCAGTACTGATTATTAGTATTTACAGATGTAATACTTACCGATACTTTGTATTTGCAGATACAATACTTACAAATGATTTATACTTGCTGATATAATGCCTACCAATACCTACAGATACTTTGTACTTTTCAGTACTGATTATTACCGATATAAGACTTACTGATACATTGTATTTACTGACAAAATACTTGCAAATACTTTATACTTGGCGATATAATACCTACCAATACCTACAGATACTTTTGTTCTTTCTGATACTGATTATCAGTACTTTACGATACAATACCTACTAATATCTGCACTTGTTAATACAACACTTTCCAATATTTACCAATAATTTATACTTGCTGGTACTATTAATCAATATCTGGTTCTTGACAATAAGGATTAGTAAGTGTAACTGATTTTATAACTTTTATTGCATATTTCATCTATTATTTAATAAAAGTAAACATGTAAGTCCTGTAGGAGACATTGCTGTTTTGTTGCTGTTTAAACCACTTAAAAGTTTACGCTTCAAAAGTTTTCTTCGAAAAGCTTTCCGTATTGTTTATATTATTGCTTATACAAATTTACGCACAATATGCCATACTATAGTTTCACAAGTGAGTACAGTGTAAAGCAAGAACACTGTGTATTGTTTCCCTCGCATAATCCTGTCACAAACCCCTCACTTTCAAAAACACCCCTTAATTATGCTGTGAAATTAAACAACTCCACTTCCCCGAGGTGACACATTTTAACCGTATAAGGCTGCACAGCGGTGTCTCCAGTGCACATGTCCATCAACTGCAGAATAACACTAGATTAGAGGGATCACTACACCTGACAGCTCATGCCTGTGAGCTATAGGCGTCTGCTTATGTCCGCATAGTGTGTATAATCAAGCCTTTGTGATCTCAAGAGCGTTGCTATGCTGCTGCTGTTTACATTTTAACACTATGACCTTAATCTTAAGATATGTTTATTAGTTAATAAAAAAAACAGGAGGTAGAATATGAAAGATTGACGGAAGTATGATAAAAATCGTATACAGCTAGATGTAGAACAGAATAGACTTTTCTCACTATAAACAAATGTGTCATTTATATTTAATATATGTAGTTTTTTCAACAGTAAATATAGCCAACATATTTTTTGTTATAGTTTTTAGTTTTTATGTTACTTAAATTGATTTATTATATTCATTTTTAAACTATATTCAACTTTGTTTACAGTTGGTTGAAATTACTTGTAAAGTTATTTTTACAACAACTTAACAATGAATTAATTTATTAATTTAAGGCAGCAACATTTTTTTACTGTGAGGTGCTCTGTATAAAAAAGAAATAATTTATGATGTGATACATAAAAACACTCAAAGAGCTGCATAACATGAAAAATTATAATTTGACGTGTGTTAAAACCAGTGTCATGTTATGTCATGTCATAATTTATCAATATATTTACTGTATCGGAAGAGCGGATCAAGTCTTTGCATGTGTGGATTGTTAGCTTTTCCACTAGCTTCCTTTCCATACCTCAGGTTGGGAGGTCTGAAAATGAGTGTCTGTCAACATAAGATGTTAAAACAGTGCAGGTACTGAGGCTTTCAGACCTGAGGAAATGTAAATAGCATAAATGTAGCACAATAGGTGCGTGTATGTGCAAGCAATGTGAGGAAAAAAATGACTTTGGCGCCAGGAAGAAATGAAGGAATATTACAACACAGTTAACAGCTGACAAAATGTCTTCGCTACATGCAAAGGTCGGCTGTGATTCTCAGCTTGCTGGTTGTGCGCGAGGGCAGACATGTGTTAGGAGCTGTCATCTCTGAGAGAAAGTGATTTTCTGTCACATTCTGTAATTGCGCTACCAATTAGAGTCATAGGAGAGAGCTTAGATGCAAGAGGATCTCTGATAGAAGCCGAGCTTCAAAAATAGCCTAAAAATCATAATAATAAATAAAACACCTGATTGTAAATGAATCTATATAAAGGGTGTAATGGGGTTTGTGTAAAATGTCATTTTTTCAAATCCTGTAAACTATTCATGGCATTCCTAATTTAAAATTAAAAACAGTTCATTTGCATAAATTAACAAAAAAGGTGTTGTTTTCAAACTTGTTTATATTCATTTTTAGACAACAGAAAGCCAATACTTCCAAAAAAGTTAAAGAAATCAACATTTTCTGAACTAACCCTGATTTTTAATCAATACCATAATATACCATAATATATTATTCTGACATAATATACATAACATAAATATCAAAAAAGAAAATCTCTAAATTAGATCTATTTTTGTAAAAGAAATATTAAACATTCATCAAAATAAAAATAAAAATATTATCAGAATCAATTAAATATTGATATTTTCCTTATATTTTAGTAAAATGTTCAGTATTGATTACTAAATTGTTTAAGTATTAGTAATTAAATGTAATATGTGGGCTTCATCTGTAACTGTAGACTCTAATGTTAAAGTAATTGTAGACACTAACATTATATATATTTTTTATCCTTAAGAAAATTATTAATGAAAATAGTTCAAAGTCAGTTTGCTCAGTAAACCACTATTTAATAAAAAAGAAACACTTTTACGTTTAGTTTTTCCAATGTATTGTACTGACATTTTAGTGTACTATTAGACTTCTAGTCTTTATACATTACAACAAATAGCTGCCTTTTCAAGAGTTCACACTCAGAATATCCTCGAGCCCAGGGCTCCCTCACGTTTGAAGGGCCGAGAGGGGAGTTTGAGCTCAGGTAGGTCTCGAGAACTCCCCTGCTTGTGAACATGCTGAGATATAGCTGGCTAAGAGTTTGTCTTAAGATACTACTTTGGAGTAGTCAATTTATTTATGTTGTATGTCTTTGGACGGTGGGAGGAAACCGGGAAACCCGGGGAAAACCCACGCGAGCACGGGGAGAACATATAGACTCTGCACAGAAACGCCGACCGGCCTTGAGGGGCCAAACCAGCAGCGATCTTGCTGTGAGGCAACAGTGCTAACCACTGGGCCACCGTGCCACACTATCAGGAGAAGGGAAGGAGAAGGGGTGGAAGGAGGGATTCTTCAAGTTTATAAATGAACCACACTTATTGTATGCATTGTTAGATTTTTTTATAAATAAGTAGCTCTTCTGTATCACACATCTGTTCCTAGTTAAAAAAAAAAAAAAAGAAAACAGTGAGAATCTCCTACTGCTAATATTAGGCATGTGAACTGCTCAGTGCTTGTTTATTCATTCAAACAATCATATCCTGATCCTTTGACCCTTTGCGTAACAACAAAATTTGTAGCCATTATCAGCAATAACATACAACCTGTTAGGACATGCAGAGCTCTGTCCATCATTGTACAGTCAATACAGACAAAAGCTACAGGCAAATTTCAGTATAATACCTAAATTGCTGTGTCTAGCCGACATCTTTTGTTGCATTCCGCATGTTCTACTAATACGCATTGCAGAGTGCAAATAGCATCTTGTTATTAACAATTAACATGAACCAAATTTATGTTTTATGAATAATATCGACTGTCTGTGAGCCCCACAGGTAAGCCACATCAGAGGTATCTTTAATTGTGCACTTCAATGCATATCAATTTAACTGCATTCCTGCATACTTGCTGTTTTGTTTGTAGTATAACAACAATTATATTAATGATAGAGTTGAAACAACCTGCCTAAAATAACAGGAATTAAAGTGTCTAACAATCCGCCCTTATGATGACATTAATTCATACAATAAAATCTACTAACCTAGATGCTCGTTTTTAAAATCTCAGATCCTAATCCATGCAGTAAATACCAGAATAAATGACTAGTTTATCATTTGTTTTATTACTTGCGATTATAACTAGTGCTTCCATATTAATCCTAGAAACCCATATTTTGGATGTGCTCTAACCTGCATGATTTAACCACTTATTTTCTGTTATATATGATAGTATCTGCATGATGTGTCCACAATGTGACTTTCATAATTTTGTCCATATGTGTTCTTGTGTATGGTGGGATATCTCTCTCTTAAATCTTGTTCTTGTTTTTCCTCTCTCTCCCTCTCTCTGTTTTTGTTTTTGCTCTTCATTATCAACTCTTTGCACTGGCAGAGTCTCTGGGGATTGAATTTATGGGTATGGACCAGTCCTTCCTTCCAGATTTCCATTCGACACACCTCCATAGACTCTCTCTGATGGACTCTAAAGCAAATGAACAAATTGATTAACAAATGAATCTGTCAATCTCTATATCGTAGCCCCTCTTTCCAAGAGTCATTATCTGCAGCCCTCGTCTCGTCACAGCGGGATTTTAAGGCTTTGTTCAGACAGGCAGAAAAGAAATGGATACCACTCAGATCTGTTTTGGGGAAGAAAAAACATGAAATACAATGTTGAGAAAAATCCATATGTGGTCTGAAGTCTGATTAAAATCTAATTTTTTTGAAACGCGTCTCAGGGTGCGTTTACACAACAGCAACGAAAAGTATCATATACATATTGTTAAAACAATTGCTATGAGTAATAATAGTTAAAAATAAATTAATAGCAAATAAGATGGCACTTGACGAAACATGAAATAAAAATACCCAGTACACTAGGTCAGCAGCTAAAATGCGGCAATTAAGCTTGTGCGCACTGGGATGATTTTTGCTTACTCATATCGTCAGTGTTTTTCGAGATGTTTCAACATTCCTACTCAAGCGATTTTTCACTGGCAATGAAAATCATTTCTTGACGTTAGATAGCACTTAATGAAAAACAGAAATACCCCAGTACACAAGGTGGCACAACTTTATGCTTCTGATATTCGCTTGTTGCAAAAAAAAAGTCACGTAAGCTATTCCACTTTGGTCTAATCTCCTCTACAGTGCTCAAAAGTTTGCGGGAAAAAGTTACAAGCCATGAAAGAAAATTAAGTCTTTTAACGCGATACATCAAACCAAAAAAATTAGCCTGTCATTTTTTAGTTTTTTAACAAATGACACAAAATTACAACAAATTTAACAAATGCACACACACACACATTGGTGCCTGTTAAACATCGGCGATAAGCGTAAGTGAAAATCACCCGGGTGTGCATAAACCTTTATGCATGCAACAATGTCACTTCACACAGAATTACAATGTAATTTGTGAATTATAATCCTGTAGTTCGCTATTGTTGTTTTGCTTCAAAATATATATTTTTTTGTATTTTACTCAGACCATAATAGTATATATTTTTTAAAACGTACATTATGAAAGCCGCTTTCATACTTAGAACTTTCAGGCAGCCAAAAGCCAAAATAAATTGTAATTGTGTAAATAAACGACCAGCATGATCTCACAGCAATTTGCTGATAATTTCACTTCTGACTAATTTACATGTGCATTCCAAAGGTCTTAATCAAATGTTTACATGCAACTTCCTTATGTCCCACTAAGGGCCATCTTTCTAAAAATCGCACAATTACACATTGAATAAGATTGTACAAATTCAGAAAAGTTAGTCCCCCAATTTGCATTACTTTCCTAAAAGATTGGGTCAGAACAACCAAAATGATTCAAGCCTTTAAAGATTTATATTTGAAAACATGCCGATAAATTTAACAAGTATTACATATGCACACTGTGGCACTGTTTTCACAACATCATGTTTTTGTAGTTTAGACGAAGATCGGTATAAAATAAAAATAGCACTTTGAAAATTCTTTCAAATGTTTTTGATTTTAGACCCCGGAATATTTAGTTATTATGTTTATGAATGGCGTTAAGACTGGTCTCTAAAATTTTATACAATTCATACAAATTAGCCACTAGTTTGCAAAAATATACAAAAATTTCTCTGTGAGATTGCAGAGAAATCACCATAATAGATAAGTATTTCAGTTTACTTGATAATTGGGCCTTTTTTAAAAGTTATGTTTTTTTTATAAAATTTATAATTATTGTTAATTAACAAATTCACAAAACCACAAAATAGCTGTTCCATTAGGATGTCACAACCAAAAAGCATAAAAAAAATCAATTTTTTAGTGTTGTGTAAATGCCCTCTCAGTCTGACTGATCAAATCAGTATTTTGACAAGACCAACATGACACAGCTCATATGTAACATTATACAAAATTCACAATTGACTGAGGCTGTCCAAATCGCTATTTGTGTCTCACATTTTCCTCATCTAGTGAATTATGAGATATTCACTATGAATAAGCGAGCCAAAAAAAGAAATTCTTTGGCAACCAATGCACAAACCAGATGCTGAACAATCAGATAAAATATTATTACTTGCAAAGTGTCCAAAATATCAGGTTCGAAATCTAAATTGCATATGTGTGCTGTGTGAACCAAGCCTTAGAACTTGTACCTATCTAAAATGAGCCGTAAATTTCTTTGCAGCTCATGAAACGTTGCCAAAACAGCTTTAATGTGAGCATTTAACCATGTGCGTAGACAGTTCAAGTTTTACCTAGGACTTTAGGCAACCATATTTTGTTGAAACGGTTGGAGAAACACAAAAAAAGGTCGGCAGATGAGTCAGTTTTTGGTAGATGTACACAGATTTCTTAAAGTGCATGCAGCAGGTCTGAAGCTCTAAAGTAGTTAGCATTGCGCGGGGGTGATTTGTGTAAACCTCCGTCAGTTTTACACACAAACCTGGTGTTTACTGAACAGTAAACATAACAAGTGTGCAGCTTCAAGTGTATTTATGTGCACTGGAGTAGTACTAACATTGAATCTAATGAGCCTGCGTTATACCTGGAAAGCTTTGACTCATGTTGATTCAAGTGCTTTCCCTTACACACGCACTTTTCTTCTCTCTTTGGGCTGCCTGTTTGACATTGCAAAAAAAAAAGTAACAAAATCATTTCAAATCAGTTCCGTTGTTATCATTATAATTATTATTTTCTAGTCTCTCAGAGAATAGTATATTATAATTTACTTGGTAGTTTTAGTCATTTTGCGGTTACAGCTTACAATAAAGTTTTATTTTAAAGAAGGGATAATATTTAGTGAACATGGACTAACAGTAATCAGTACGTTTTCACAGCATTTATTATCTTTATTAAGGATAATAATTTTTATTATCCTTAATAAAGATAATAAATGCTGTGAAAACGTATTGGAAACGTATTGGAAACGAATGTAAACAAATATAACTCTGAATATCAATAATGTATTAGTGAATGTTGAAACATTAATTGCATTTAAATGTAGTTGTTGCAAGGTTTTAAGTAGGGTAACATCATTTCAAGTTTCATAACTTAATAAAATGTTTAAGCTAATAACTTAACACTGAAAAAGGTCATTTGTGCTTACAACAAAATAAAAGGTTCTCTGAGAATAATTCTTACAACTCATCATTAATGTTTGTATCTTTTTACTAGAAAATGAATATACTGTGCTATATGTGTGTAGTGCTAAAAGCTATGAAATTTGCGAGAATAGGCTCTCTGTTTTAAATATTTTACATAAAACATTTCTAATGACGATCTACAATTTGTCCAGATGTTTTATTATTATTATACAGTTGATCGTGGCGACTTGACTTTCAATGCAATATAGATGAGTGCTGCAGATAAGAGCCTCAAACAAAACTGTTCTTTACTTTCATTTTCTCCATTCGTTTCTTCTCTCTGTTCCATCTGTTCCCTTTCCCGTTGTCTTTGCTCAGTCATTGTCTTTCCTTTTCTTTCCATCCTTGCACGCTAATTGGCCATCCCTCTTTTCCAACCAATTTGCTTTCAGCAGCTGCATTTGATAACTGTTTCCAATTGAATGCAGTTTTTTCTTTTTGTTTTCTGGTCTTCATTTTACCCGGGCTTGAACAAACTGAATCCTGGCGGCCCTAGCATGCTAAACTGCATTAGTAGCATAATTAGTTGTTTACATGACCTCTCCCAATCGTCTGTTCTTTGCTTACAAAAACAGCCTCTGTTTTCCTTTGAAAATGACCTGTTTTACAGTACGTGTAAACTGGGTTTTCTATGAAGTCACACGGATTTGTTCCTACCAGTGCAGGAAAAAAAAGAATGTTCCATAGCGAACGACAGCTGGATTATTTCATTATTGATTATGAAATATTTCTCCCCCTAACAAGTCCCTATTCCTCCTCTCGGACACACATTCTCTTCCTTTTGGAAGGTCTGTGAGACCTCATTTCCAAAGGAAAAAAGCAGAAGGCTGGACATAGATTGTGGTTTGATATTTGAAAAATATGTAACCAACATTCAGTGGTTGTTGCAGAAAAGTTACCAGATGCAATACAAGTTATGCTCAATTTAGTGTCATTTATTATTTTTATTATTTATTTAGTTTTTTAGGCAAAACTTTGTTCACAGTGAGGCTACAATGCTTACAATGGAAGTAAAAGGGCAATTTTCTTTGATAATTTAAAAGCATAATTTTGAGGGTTTTATTTTTTTACTTGATATTTAATTATTGTTTATGAAAGACTTTACTGCACATTAATTATTCTGTTAAATATGTGCATACTATCTTAAATAAATAAATAAATAAACAAACAAATAAATAAATACAATCAAGGTGGTAGTGTGGTGCTTATAGTGAAAATTGCCAAACTAATGGAGTATTTAAAAGCCTATAATTATGAGATTAAAATGTGTTATTATGTAAAACTTTAAATCACTTTAACTGTTAGTTAAGGGTTTAGAGTTAAACTCTACATTTAGTGTTCAAGGCATGATCTTGATCAGCACTCAAAATATAAAGTGGAACTCCTGGTTATCTTAAAAAGAGGATAAAAGAATAGATTTTTCTTGTTTTTTAAAAGGTTTACATTCTAAAGGAATAAAATAAAACAATACAATACATTAAGTTTTGAGTATTTATTTTAAAATTTGAGTTATTAACATTACAGTAATGTTTTCAAAAGGATCAAATGATTATCAAATCTATAACCAAAAAAGATGATGAGAAAATGGCAAAAACAATACTCTTAGAACATTAAGTATTTCTGTTAGTTAGCTTATCGTTTAAAAAAAAGAATTAAAAACTTTTAATACATTTGTGATTAAATTGGGCCTATTTTTGAAAGATATAAGAGCAGATGGGTTGTCATGGCAACAATTATGAAAAAAATGTAAGTGATGTTTTCAAGCTACCCATTTACTTTGATTGTAAGTGCCTCACTGTAGCCCAAATTTTATTTGGAGTACTGTACTACAAACGCTGCCAAATGAGCTTAACTTGTACTGGATCCACAATACTACTTTGAAAGCTTGCTAAGTATCCATGCTTTGATTGGTTATCAATACAATAAACCATCGCCGACCAAGAGAAACAATGACGCTGATGATTGTAACTGTGCCTCTATGTAATCGCCTCTTAAACCAATTTGTCCCAAATGTTCATTCAAATTTCAATTGTCCTCTAGATATTCTAATTGAGCCTGTAAATTGAGCTGAATCACGACGCCCCCTAGTGGAGAATGGCATCCACATGGACTCACAGAAATCATCAGTGCCCGCTGGGAGATCATTCAGACCGATTCCCTCATGTCCATGATACTGATAAGCACATTTCCTCACGCAAGCAGTTTCCATTGCTGAGCTACTCCATTAAAGCCAGCGTTGGTCCTTGATGCCAGTTTACAATTAAGACAAGACACCGCAGGCAAAAACACTGCTGTATATAGACCTGTCAATGTTTTTTTCAGTCTAATGTGAACAAAACATCCAAATTACACTCTATTACACACTACTCATTTGTGTTTGAAGATTGTATTGTCAATTACAATACATTTTTTAACCTCCATTTTCCTTACTTTTTTCTTCTACTAAGCCATAATTCTCCAATTTAGCAATATTTACATCCACTACTTCACATTTTTTGTGAATATCTTCTATATCCACTTTCTAAAGGTTTGTACAGAGGGTACATCATTTGCCTGATTATTTACAATATTTGATTCTACAAAATAGGGCTGCATGATATTGGAAAAAATCTGACATTGAGATATTTTCTTTTGCTGCGGTATATATTGCGATATGAATATAATTTCACCAGATGACTTGAACAACTCTATTTGGAAAGATTTCATTCATTTAGATTGACTGTGATGATCAAGTCTAGTTCATCTGCATACATTATAATAAATTGCAAGCAAAAATAAATATGGTTTTCTGGGGAGTCTTTCTAGGGAACCTTTATGGTTTTCTGGGCAGTCTAACAGTATTCAAGTACAGAAATTGCACCATCAAATGTAAAAAAAAAACATGAGCGTCATTGTATAAATAATAATGAAAAGATGTTATATCTTCAACTTTTAATCTTTAATAAATAATCTAATCCTGCGATGTGACTGTTGCAGATACACACATTGCGATATCGATGCTCAAACGATATATTGTTTAGCCCTACTACAAAACATTGTGGAAATGTAGTATTTTTTTCTGGCTGGTCGCAGTATGAAAACTAAATATCCAAAATCCTCTCTGTAAAAACCTTTTCAGTCAGAAGTGTCTGTAAAAAAACATCTTTTTTGCAGTTCTTAATAGAATCAATCAACTAAGGAAGTACATATAAATATAGATATGATAAATAATAATATTTACATAATAAATAATTTTTTACCCTATTTACCTGCAGTGTATTGCCTTAATCTTCAGATCCATGTGGTCTATGATTAATTCACCCAAAAATGAACATTTCTGTTATTAACTCACCCTCATGTCGTTCCAAACCCTTGAGACCTTCGTTCATCATTGAAACACAACTTAATTTATTTTAGGTAAAATCCAAGAGCTCTCTGAGCCTCCGTAGACAGCAACGATCCCGAGACATTCAAAGTCCAAATGTATCAAAAGGAATCTAAAATATAGTTAAAACATTCCTTGTGACTTCGGTGGGTCAAATGGAATCATAAGAAGCTCAAGGATACTCTTGTGCACCAAAAAAAAAAAGAAAAACACTGTTAAAAACAACTTTGTTCATCTTTGTCTTCTCTCCTGCAACAAGTCAGAATATGCGTTTACTATGTACTGTATGACGTATTGCCATGGAATCAGCATTCCAACATGCTAGCATCATATTGCTTGTAGTAAATGTGTATCTTGATCAGACACATAAGGCATAGCCAAACAAAGTAGGTTTTACCAGTTTTTTTTTGGACTTTAAACAATATCTGGACCATTGCTGTTTATAGAGCGTCAAAGAGCTCTCAAATTTAATCTGAAGTATCTATATTTGTCGTCCGAAGATGAATGAAGGTCAACATAAAAGTGTGTAATTAACAGAATTAAAATTTTTGGGTGAACTAATCCTTCAAAGAGGATCTGAGTTATGCTAAAAGGCCCCAAAGGAAGAGCATGGGTACATGATACATCAATGCTGAAAGATAAGGAGAATCAATGCATCAGTGGGATCTGTTTAAGAGAGGGTTTAGAAGCAGGTTATGTTGTAGATTATTCTGTTGACTGTTGTCTGGTTGTGTTGCATGCGCAGAGGCAGAGGAGCTTTATCAGAAGAGAGTCCTGACAATCACCGGCATCTGCGTGGCTCTTTTGGTGGTGGGCATAGTCTGTGTGGTGGCCTACTGCAAAACCAAGTAAGTACTGTATGTAGCGCAATGACCGATATATTCGTTAATAGGAGTGATATTTAAAGGGGTAGTTCACCCAAAAAACGATCTTTTGTAGTTAATTTCACTCTCACTTTTAGGTCTTGCAAGATGGTGACTTTTTTTCTTCAGTAGAACATTAAAGAAGTTGTTAGCTGAAATTATGAATTATGAGTCAATAGCTACCGGGACTTTAAGGGTAATAAAATGTATACATTATACAGGCAAAACAAAAATAATACCTATGGATCTTAATAATACCTGTGGATCTCATTGAAGTGTTGAAAAGTTGAAGCATTTGATCTGTGTAAATATCTGAACAATATTTACAGCATTATTACAGTTCTACAAGCAGGGGCCATTCCAAGGAAAAAGCAAGTAAACTAAACGGGAAAGAAAAATAATATTTTCTTACATTTTTCAAATTCATTTTATTTAATACATTTTTTTAAAAAGAGCACTTTTGTTTTATTTACACTAAAACAATTGAAGATAGTTTGTTAATTACAAAAAATTCTACAATAAAATAATATAAATATTTAAAACCTGTAGTGAAATATTAATAAAAAGAAATACAAAATTGAGTTTATTCAGAAATCTATTTTTAAATACATTTTTTTAAAAACAAAGAGCTCTTTTCAAACAAATACGTTACTTTTTGTAGCCACTATTCAGTGAATAAATCTGTAAACATCAACAGATCAGTATAAAATCAGCTAAACACCTAGAATCAGAAAAGAGCACTATTTAGTGACCTTTTGAATGTGATGATTTACTCTGGGCCGGTGTCTGAGAGAGTGACCCTGCCTCACTGTAGCCTCCCTCCCAGGAAACAGAGGAAGAAGATGCACAATCATCTGAGGCAAAACATCTACGTGGATCATCCAAACCGCAACCTGGCCAACGGACCCAATCACCCCGGCCCTGGTCCTGAGGAGATTCCCATGGTAGATGTACGTAACTCTTCAAATTTTATGAAGTAAATTTACATATTTTAAAGTCAAATAATTGTTACAAATATAGTGTACTCATTTTCGGTCGAGGTTTTTATTGTTAAAAATATGTGAAATTAAATATATTTTATTGAGTTATACAAGTTAAACTACAGTAAAAATGGACTTCTTATTATTTCCTATGAATTCCTAATACTGCATTTATACCATTTTAACATCTTTGTCTTGGGAATAGATGCCTGGGGCTACACTTTTGAAAAACTGCAAATACTTGCCTTAGTTTGCATGCAATTTCTGGGTAAAATTAACGCTACGGGGTGGTATGGCACCTACATTTTTGTTCTTTTTCACATTAGATCTTTAGTTCTTTAAACATTTACAGGCACACATTATTGATGGATAAAGAATTGTTTTTACGTGCTTGTTTGTGTAGCACCGAATAAATAGCACCAAAACAATTTAATTTGTGTCTGTGAACTGTAATCGAATGAGTTCGCCTCCCCCACTTATCTCCTTATGGACAGCTTTTCCAGGGCGGTTAGTTTGCTCTGTAGCTCACCTCATACGGTATCATACTTAGTATGCGAGTGGACCAGATCCGAGTCTGGCAAAGGACGGTTCCAGAAACCAGCTCAATGTGAAAGCAATGTGAAATTGTGGTGAAAGTACGCAGCCACTATGCACTTTTCTGTTCTTGTTTGCTTTTGAAAACACTATCAGTTGGGTTTATGGAAGGGTGCAGGTCAGTTGATTATGCATGACAAGCTGGCCGACTTCACACAAATGCACATGACATTCATTTATTCATTTTCTTTTCGGCTTAGTCCCTTTATTAATCTGGGGTCGCCACAGCGGAATGAACCGCCAACTTATCCACACACACACTACGGACAATTTAGCTTACCCAATTCACCTATACCGCATGTCTTTGGACTTGTGGGGGAAACCGGAGCACCCGGAGGAAACCCACGCCAACACAGGGAGAACATGCAAACTCCACACAGAAAGGCCAACTGACCCAGCCGGGGCTCAAACCAGCGACCTTCTTGCTGTGAGTTGATTGTGCTACCCACTGCGCCACCGATGCACACGACAAGGATGTCTAAATGGCACATCAGAGAAAATGCGGCCCAGGAGCAAAGTATTTCATGGTTTGCAAAAATGTAGCCCTAGGAACGTATTTCCAATGAGTCTGCGTTGATGTTTAGGCTCATTTAAACGCATCTAAATAAATTAATTTCAGTTTATTTCTATGAATAGAATCATTAGCTTTACGCAAACATCAAAGATTGTCATCATATTAAAAGAAAGATAATGAGGCGTTTGTTTTGCTGGCAAAAATCACTTCGCTCTGTGTTGCTTTGTAAAATCATCAATGTGCTGTAAATCAATTCATTTCATGCACTTCAAATAAAACATTCACAAACCTGAATTTTACAAAAGAAATGCATCAATTCATGGAGGCTGATGAGAGCTGCTATTAGAAGAAAACGCTATATTTAAAAAACTAATAGTCTAATTTATTTTTGTGAAAACTTGAATAAAATGTAGCTGAATATTTAAGACAGAGTCAACTGTTGGGTTTTAGTCATTTTATTTTATTTTATTTTTTGACTAATAATTTTTCAACAGCGTCATTAATATTTAATGACATTTTAATGATAAATAAAATGTGTAGCACTGTAATTGAGGTCAATAAAAATATAAATGATGCTGTTGAAGAAAATGAATGAATGAATGAATGTATTTAGCATCATCCATGTAATCAACGAAAACGCATCTTAACAGCAGGCATGAACCAAAAAGGCTAACTGTTTTTCTCTCCTGATTGCAGTATATCTCCAAAAATGTACCGGCAACTGAGAGAGTCATTCGACACGGAGCAGAGGCACCTTTTGCTGGCAGCCGTCAGTCTTCCAGATCCCACAACTCCTCCACCCGGGCTCATTCCTCCACCCACAGGTACACACCTGAAAGAGTGTCTTTCCTGACCGCAAATCTGTGTGTGCGCGGACTTATGACGGGGTCACTCTCTGGCTGACCTGTGCTCGAGTCAGATGTCTGTTTTCATCTCATTCAGCATTCTTTGCCTTCCCGTCACCCGCTGGATGTGGAATCTGAGTTAGACGGCCATTATTCACCCGTTTTAGAGCGGAGACACAGATGTGAGCGAGTGCAGAGATATTTAGAGGTTATACGCCACCATCATCTCGCAGGGCTCCCACTTCACGCTTTTCACTCACATTCATTCTCTAACACATGTGGGTTAAATCGGTGGTGCTCTTCTTGTTCTGTCATAAATGCTTTGAAACCCTAAAAATATCTGGTGCCCGTATCACTTGAGTGGAGCAAGAAAATAGTGATGCCAGATCTGTAGTTGTTGAAGAATGAGGAATTGATTGGTTAATTTGTTGTGAAGCAAATTAGTCAAAAGTACATTTTATATTATCGTTACTTTCATTGTTTTGAAATATCCGAATATTTAAATTAAAAGAGAGATTAACTGAACAATTTACCCAAAAGTCAAACTTCAGTGTGTTCGAGTGTAGTTTTGTTTCCACTGAATTAAAAGTATTAACATTATTTTATTTGTAAAAAGTTACAGCCATAAAGTATAAATGATTAATAAATTTAGTTCACCCAGAAATCAAACTTTATATCTGTTATTTCTTCACCCCAAGGAGTGTTCTTATTATTTTCAGTAAAGCTATTAGTACACTACTAGTTTATTTTAGTTTTATTTAAATAAACTAAAATATGGGCCACACATAAACTATAGGAAAAAGGAATATAAATATATAGATAGATAGATAGATAGATAGATAGATAGATAGATAGATAGATAGATAGATAGATAGATAGATAGATAGATAGATAGATAGATAGATAGATAGATA
>CAIGQW010000287.1:4131147-4155709 GCA_903798125.1 Danio choprae | reverse complement strand
GCTGTGGCGACCCCAGATTAATAAAGGGACTAAGCCGAAATGAAAATGAATGAAGGAATGAATGACTGACTATCAGATTCACTCAACACAACAATATGCAGCTTGCACTTATTTTTATTTAGTAGAATTAGTGTTTAAACATAAGTTCTACCTATGAGTTTAAGCTTTCGTCACGTGAGGACATTTTGTGTCATTTTCACAGGCATTTTTATTTTTTTGCTGTGTAAACTGAAACTAGCATTCGCCATTCATTCAAAAACTAATGCTTACTAAAACTAAAATACATTTATTGTTTTGGAAACTGACTGCAAATTAAGGTAAGTTACTTTCATGTCTTTTATTAACACGGTTTACATTTTTTTTCTTAGCTGACAATACGTGCTAATCATAATACACAATGTTTCTAGTTCTTGACCTAGAGGCACTGTACATTTCCTACTCTGATAATCATCCATTTACCTTGCTTTTACCCTAAGATAAGGCAGATATTATTATTATTTCTTACCTCAGAATTGCCAAGCATTGTCAGATGCATCCGGTTTTCAAGCTGCCTAGTTGCAAACAATTGCTATCATGTTATTTTAACGTATGGTAATTACAGGTTTGTTACAAATTATTTAACCGAAATTCGTTATTTTTGTAGTAGCATACAATCCTTTGCAGCCTGTCAATTGTGTATATTGTGATAAAAGCTTCAGCAATTGTTGCAACAAGAATATTTGATGTCGTCACCTAATTCCAGAATATACTGCAGATGATCATTTACAGTAAATATCCTATTTATATCTCATTAGAGTACAAGAACTTTGTTTTCTCTCACATTTCTGCCCAGGTTTGTTTAGACACAAATGCTTTAAAAGGTCATTTGTCTTGCCTTTCCTCTTCTAATCTGCATTATCATCATTTACTTTTACCTTTAGAAATCACTCAGTGTTCCGTATGTCACATAATATAGAGATGAATACATTAATGACACCTCATCTTTCACAGTTTTTGAACGTGTTTTAATTGCATTCATGAATAAACCTCTTGCTGTGAATCATATTGTAAATCATAAATTTACTAAATAAATTATGGTGAATCACGAATCCACCACGTTTACAGGAAATTGACTTTAGTTTTGAAGAAATAAAGTGAAATTTAAAGCTAAAGTTTAGCATTTATGAGCAGATTTACCTTTTTTTTTGTAGACTTTATCAACATGAAGGCAGGAGAAATGTTATGGATGTACACACAATGGTTAATGCTTGCCCATGTCTGTGGATCTTTCAGGGCTCTACGGATTATTATAACCTTGTGTGTGTGTGACATTACGGCATGAACAGGCGGAGGAGGCTGAAGAACAAGGTCAGAGTGGTTTCTCTCTCAACCGCTTCACTTCCAGCTGCACACATCTGAGCTTCAGTGTACAAGAGGCGATACTCTGTGTCTTGTAAGACATTTCCAAGACATTCATCTGGTGCTCATCATCGCCAACACTTCGCTTTCCCCTCCATGACCCTGATCAGCTCTCATTTTTATGTGTTTCTGCAGTCTCTGGTCAATCCTGACATGCCTAAACATGAAACATATGCCTCACTATGTTGCTGAGTAGCTGCCAAGTACACTTGAACTCACCAGGCTATGGTAACTTAATTGTAGGTGGACTGCGGCCTACCTGTTTTAAGTTTCATGCTTACAATTTTAAGAGGTAATTACTTGCTCGATTATGTACCGCAAAGGTTGTAAAACAGACTGAGTATGTTATCTCTAACCGTCACATATGTGGAGATCTCCAAGTAGTTTAGCATTGTGGAGCATATAATTATTTTTTTTACAACATGCTCATTAATGGGAGTTCAGTCCTACTTAATACTTAATTCAGTCTTAGTTTTGAAATGCTAATATATTAAGACAAAAATGTGAAAAACTGACTGAATTCTGGTTTTTGCTTCAGACATCTCATTTCTTTCTAATGCAGGTTGCTGAATTTATATCCAGTATTTTGCAGGGTTCAAGAAAACAATTTTGGCTGCACGGTGGCGCAGTGAGTAGCACGATCGCCTCACAGCAAGAAGGTCACTGGTTCGAGCCTCAGCTGGGTCAGTTGGCATTTATGTGTGGAGTTTGCATGTTCTCCCCGTGTTTGTGTGGGTTTCCTCCGGGTGCTCCGGTTTCCCCCACAAGACATGCGGTACAGGTAAATTGGCTAAGCTAAATTGTCCGTAGTGTATGTGTGTGAATGAGTGTGTATGGATGTTTCCCAGAGATGGGTCGCAGCTGGAAGGGCATTCGCTGGGTAAAACATATGCTGGATAAGTTGGCGGTTCATTCCGCTGTGGCGACCCCAGATTAATAAAGGGATTAAGCCGAAAAGAAAATGAATGAATGAATGAATGAGGAAAACAATTTTTCACAGATAACTTGCGTGTTTTTTTTGTTTGTTTGTTTTTTGCATAAGTGCCACAGTTTGGATTAATTTGATATCTGAGGCCTGTTGCACAAAATCTGGTTAAGATCAAGTTAACTGGTTACTCAACACTTGGTATAAACTTACTCTGTTTAACTCAAGGTTTAACCATCAGTTTGTAAATAACTTTGGACCGCATGCAGCTAAAAAACGTTCCAATCACATTAGCCATTGGGCAGCATCGGGCCATAGGAGAGTGTCTAACAGGCTAGTTTGTTTGGTGTGTCGCTTCTCATCGGGTTAATGTTGGAGCTAGTTGGACCAATTCAGCATGTAGAATCGGCGTCAGCAGCCACAAAGCAAGCACAGGATGTCAACATGACGTCAGCTTGACGTTGTACCCCAATGTCCAGGGACGTTGCATTTTGGGTGCAAATGAAAATCGGGTTGACGTCAAAACCCCAAAACGTTGGATAGATGTTGAGTTTTGGTCGCTTTCCAATGCAACCTAAAAACAACAAAATATCAAGGTCTAATGATGTTACAGCTTGACGTTGTGTGGACATTACCACTACGACGTCTATCAGACATTGGATTTTGGTTGCTATACCTGACGAATAAATGTCAGTATTTGACGTCGATATGACATTGGTTTGATGAAGATGTTGGCTTGATGTTGGATTTTGGTCACTTTCAAACACAACCTAAAATCAACCAAATATCAATATCATTTGACGTTGTTATTGGACATCAAAATAATTTTGTCCTTAGATGCTGGCTACACATTGAATTTTGGTCACCCGACATCACAACCTAAATCTTACTTAATACTAACGTTTTATGATATTGTGTGCCTGCTGGGTGCACCCTATACTGACACTGAGGAGAAGATCATTATTTTTGTGTAATGTGCACACAAAAGTATTCTCATAATCAAAACTTGTATTCAGATTGTAACACTGAAGACACGTGAACTGTTTTGAGAATGCTTTCTGGTATTTTTCTGCACTTTGAACGAGTCAGGAACCTTGCTGACTGTGGAGGATGAAGGAGCTCTCAGAGTTCACCAAAATATCTTAATTTGTGTTCTGAAGACAAACAAAGGTCTCAGGGGTTTGGACTGACAAGAGGGTGAGTGATTATCATATCATCATTTTCATTTTTGGGTCAATTTGGGTGATGGGCCACTCTCACTCCTGCCATTGTGTGTCAGTGTGCATAGTGGGTCATATGAGGTAGGGCTGGGTGATTAATCGAAACCAATTTTCATGAGCATTTTGTCAGTAAAGCCAGTTAGTAAAGCTTCATCAAATGCATTCAGGTGGAGCAGCTTAACTTCACAGAGCCGTAATACACGGATAAGCTATACAAAAATCATTTTTAAAGTAGAATTTGATATAATTGATAATGACATCAAGATTATCATTCTATGATAATGGTTTGGTTAGCTTTTCAATGAACTATGGCTCTATGTAGTAAATGCTACATGTGAAATTATCATTTATAATAACATGGTTTTACTTCAAACTGACCTCATAACTCCGGTCAAGTGTTTGAACTGAATGAATGATTTAATGATTCCATAGAGGTGAGTCATAATTTTATTTATTAGTCACACTGAATCAATACAAAAGCAGTTAAATCTTTCCTGGTTTTCTCTGTGGGTATTTGGAGGGGTTCATGGGTTTCTGTGAGAGCACCCTCTGGCCTTTGGAGGAAATTTACTACTGATCACACCATGCTTCCCTGACAAGATGTGTATGACAATCGCAGATTTGCTCGATGCGTTTGCAACATCAATTCAATTAATGGCCCATATTTAACTAAATTGAGGAGTTCCACTCTTAATAATGCCAGCTTTTGTTTTCTTGACATTGCATCTTCACAGTTTTAAAAAGGTGGAAAATTAATAAAATGCCTGATGGAATTGATGCAGGTCAAAGCATCTTGCATTTTTCTCAAGTGAATTACAGGGGTGCAAGTAATAGCAAACATATTCATAAATGCATGATTTGGTGACTTTGTATAATTCAAATGACATGTAGGTAACTACAGATCGTAAAAAAACCCCCACCAAATTGTCAAGAGAGTGCTCGATTTTACTGCGTTTCTGAGCAGTTGAACATTGGAAAAAGTGAATGATATATATTGACTGGAGGAAACACATCGCCTTGTTTTTTGGAGCCAAAGGCAGTTATCAAATTTTATACATATCTGTCTTTTCTCTGTCACAGAATAACAACATTAGAAATCTGGTTCTGTGTTCTTGGCAACATCTCTCACTACCTGCATGGACAGTGAATCATTGAAAATAGACTGTTGTTGGCATGAGCTCCATTCTTTCATCGTTCATGTCAGGGAAAAAGGATAAATCTTGGTGATAAATGCTACAGCCTCTGAGTTTTATTTAAGAAGGTGATGTGGTTCCTCTGTCCAATCATTCAAAGGAGTGAAAGAACAGCCTGTGCATGTTTGGATCGGACTGCTGTGGTATTTCTCCTCTCTGGTGAGCTCTGATTTCAAGATGAAGGTGTGGAAAAGGGAATATTAGTCTCCAGATGATAACCTGATATGAGAGACGTTTGGGTCATAAAACTCCAAAATGTTGCTTCACCTTTAAAATGTGCTAATCATTTCCCAGATGATTCGGCATCATTGTCTGTTCCCATTTATTGATTGCCAAATGCCAGATAGCCAGAGGATGATCCCATTAATTGTGGATTATTACAAAACATTTCACTCACATTAATTGGGATATTTACTTCACAAAGCAACTGGCAATGCAGAGTTGAGGAATGTGCTTAGATTTCATTTATGGCTTTATAATCAGAACAAACTGAATCAAGACTACAATGTCATTGTGGTTTAGTAGAACATGCGTCAAGAGACTGTGAACCAAATGAAACACTAAAATCTGTTCAAAGAACGTAATCAAAACAATTGAACTTTTCCGTCGTTACGAGCTAAAGCGCTTGTATAAAACATTCATGATCAATCGGCTAGTGTCAGTTTTACTGCTCAAATATTAAAACTAGCTTGATCCTTCAGCTTGTGAAAAATAAGTGCACTTGTTATCTACTTAAAACATATCAATTCAGTTAAGACCAGTGAACCTGCTTAGCCTGGTTTGAACTTTTTCTCGATACGTGAATGTCAAACGCAACACTACTATGTGCATGTGTAAATATTTCCATGAAGCATTCAGAACCTGAAAACTTGATACTATTGATCCAGAACTGGTAATACAAAGTTAACGTGACTAGACTTGACGTGGAAAAAGAGACGAAGAAAACATCCAATTACATAAAATGAGGAAATAGTCCGGCAGAAAATAACTGAAAACGTGTTAATGTTGCAACAGGCACAGACACGATGCTTCCAAAGCAGACTAAGGTCAACGAAATCTGTGAACCGGGCATGGCAACTTCTCTCTAACCTGAGCTCAGAATGAAAACATGACACACCTCGGTGCTTGTGAAGAGTCGGGCGGCTCTCGCAAAGTTTAACACAAAGACCACACACATGCTTTCCTCATGACCTCTCCTGTTGACAGGCAGTTTGTAGGTTCTTTTGGGGAAACCAGGATCTGGGTCAGTGGCGTGACAATCGTTTGGATTGTTGTCTGGATTTGTTTATTCAAATATTTATTACATAAAAATGAAATTTTAAATATATATATATATATATATATATATATATATATATTTCTAATTTACTTAAACTAAATGAAACAGAAATATATCAAGTGGAAATAACTTGAACGTTTTTCTATTTTTTCAGTTAACATTTATTTTATTTCAAGTAAATGAATTAATTTGTATGATTTTGGTTTTAGTTAGTTACAGTAATCATGTCAGAGTCAATCATCCATCCAGATATGATACTGAAGGGATACAAGCCTTGTTAACAGATTCAAAGTTTTGAATTGGTCAAATTTTTCCGCTTATTCAAAGAAAAATAGCAGAAAACATCTTCAAACAGACCATATGCCTGCAGTGGTATATTATCAAGCTACAAGAATCCTTATGTGCACACGTAAAACGAAACTAACTTTCTTCGACAGGTTCTTCTCTTCAGTGTCAGTATAAGGTGCACGTTTATGTGCTGTGCTCTTGATTCTGATGGACAGTAATCCTCCACAACTCAGTGCAAACTGGCATCAAATATACCTTCATTTTATTAGCAATGACCATCTTCCTACGATCCAAACGGTTCCTAAAGAATGTAATCACCCAATAACATTTTCTCATTTTATTAAAAAAAATTTGCATTTTATGATAGGAGAAATAAAGGACAGCTTCTCTTTCACATATACTTTTTAACGGCCAATAGGCTTAAAATGTGTAGAAAAATAGAAATTTTCATTGTCAATGCTTTATTATTTGAAACCATGTGAAAACCAACATCAAACAAGCACTTTTCTAAGAACTCGTAGACAATAACTAGACTTTTAAAAGCTTTTCCCTTTCTCTATGGTGGACACTGTGATTAGTCATTAACTCATCTTTTAGGATGGGAGAAGCAGGTGTGTCTCTGAGATCAATCTTGTGCTCAGACAGCTGGAAATGCTTTTTAAACCGCTTCTTTTCCAGTTAAAGACGTGAGTGTTAATTACACACCTTGGACTTTCCCACACATGAACTGTCATAATCACACTCGCTGATTGCAAGGCAAAGAAAACATGACAGGATGATGCATGTTTCCATGCAAAAAAACCCTAATGGCCATTAGTTTACTATCTCTGTGTTTAATTGCCTGTGGTGCTCTTCATCACGACTCAAAAGATGAATGTACATCCCAAATCCCAACAAAAGCACAAATACTACGTATTTGTGCCTGCAGTATGAGTTGTGATCTCTGCTACTGATCCGTGTGATGTTCAGTCTGAGCTTCACACGGTCTGCTTCAACAAGTCAGCGTTTCTCCATTGTGTTCATTGATCTATGGCATCATATGATGAATGTTCTGCGATCTGTATGCATGTGAAAATGTGATGTGCAGCATCTGATGGTTCACATGTGTCTCCGTGATGAAGCAATACACACATCAATCTCTTCTTGAGCAGGTTGTTTCAACACTTGAGTGCAAAACATCTGGTGTCGATGCCAAGTGCAACACAACAGCCATTTATATCATGCCGTATTCTGAATATTCTGGGTCTTTGTAGCACAAGCGAGAAAATTACATAGAGATTTGTAAAGTAACATCCAACAGTTCTGATATTTGTCCTCCAGTGCTAAGTTTAAAACTCGCAATTCTGACTTTGTTTTTGTTTCTTAACATTTGTAGGAAGTGTTTGAAATAAAGTCGGGGTTGCATGAAAGCCTTTAAACGTTTATTAGTAAGATATAAAGTCAGAACTGGGAGATTTATACAGAATTCTGAGGAAAGATGAGATATTAAATTCTTACTATTTCTTACTTTTTTAAGTTTGCTTCACATTCAGACTTCATATTGACAGTCCTAGAAATATTAACGTTTGGCAATTCTAGCTATTTTGCCTGTAACCATTCTGATTTTGTGAGAAATAAAGTAGAAATCTTTAGGGAAAAGTATCAATTGCGAGACATAAGTTCAGAATTTCAAGATATACAAAAAATATTTCACATGAAACTAAACAAAAGTTTTAAGTCAGCATGAAATCAAAATGTACAATGTTTATTGTAGCACATTGCTAATCTTAAGGTAAACAGTTAATCTGTACAAGTTAGTCCACTAAAAATACCATGGTTTTGGTAATCTTTAATCAAACTCTGACCATATGCTTCAGTTCTGCAATGACAGGCCTTCTGTGAGAATGTCAGTTTGACGGCTTGTGTGAGATGTGCTTAGCCATGTCCTTCCAACCGTTAGTTTGCTGCAAGTGAAAGATGAGAGGAGTGTAAAAATAAAACCCCTTTTATTGTTCCAGACACAAGACCTTTACAAGAATAGATTATATTTTTGTATCAAAATATTTTATTCAGAGTGTAAATAACGTAGGTATTCTTCCTATGCTTATTTCAGACCATTCGGCATAATTTGTCATTTGTCTCCCCCTACAAGATCTCAAAGGACAAAAAGGTGGCGCTTTAACACAACTCTGCTATTGAAAGATTATTTTATTAAACAGTTACAGGATAGTCTGACCATGTTTCTCTCAGAAAACTCCAGTTCAGCTGTTAATCCACAGATTTTATGGGAAACAACCAAATGTTTTCTGAGAGGGAACTGTATATCATTTGCCTCCTATGAAAATAAATCTAAAATAAAAGTATTAAATCGTTTAGAAAAACAAATTAAAATAATCGAGAAAGACATGAAGGAAACTTTTTCAGAAAAGAAGAGCAGGATTTTAGGAAATGTAAAATGTGATTGCACGGCAATTTTATTAAGAAAGGCAGAATTTTTGATCCATCGCACCAAACAAAATTATTATTTTAACGTAGAACAACCCACTAAATTGTTGGCTTTAAGGCTGAAGCATAACGATGCAAAGTCATCAATAACAGCCATTAAGGATAGCATGGGCGCCCTGCATACTGCTCCGGACAAGGTGAATGCCACATTCAAGAACTTTTATGAGCATCTTTACAATTCTGAGGTGGGGGTGTAGGATCAACAAAGTATTGAATTTATTCATTCATTCATTCATTTTCATTTCGGCTTAGTCCCTTTATTAATCTGGGTTCGCCACAGCGGAATGAACCGCCAACTTATCCAGCATATGTTTTACGCAGCGGATGCCCTTCATCCATACACAACCATTCACACTCATACACTACGGATAATTTAGCTTACCCAATTCACCTGTACCGCATGTCTTTGGACTTGTGGGGGAAACCGGAGCACCCGGAGGAAACCCACGCCAACACGGGGAGAACATGCAAACTCCACACAGAAACGCCAACTGACCCAGCCGAGGCTTGAACCAGCGACCTTCTTGCTGTGAGGCGAACATGCTATCCACTGCGCCACTGTGAGGCTGTATTGAATTTATATCAAGATTAAATCTTCTTTGCCTAAGTGATGAGCAACAGAAGTATTTAGACTCTCCAATTGAATTAAGTGAATTAAAAGAAGCTCTAGAGCCATTGAATAAAGGTAAGGCCCTAGATGGTCTACCCCCAGAGTTGTATTTGGTGATATGGGACTTGCTAGGCCCAGTCCTTCTAAATTCCTTAAATTTTGCAATAGATACAGGTTGTTTTCACAGAGATCAGAATACTGCCCTTATCTCCCTGATTTTGAAAAAAGGGAAGGATCCTCTTAGTTGCTCTAGTTACAGACCGATTTGTACATTAATCTGTACAGACACTAAGGTTTACGAAAAAGTTCTAGCCTGCCGTTTAGATCAAATTGCCGGTTCTATAGTTTCCTATGAGCAGACTTAAGGGTTGCTCAAGGGTCCCTCTGCTATGGATAATGTCCGACGCCTTTTGAATATCATAGATAGGTCCAAATTTACTGACGATCAAAGTGCTATTCTCTCGCTTGATGCAGAGAAAGCCTTTGACCGGGTTGAATGGACATATCTTTGGTCAGTTTTGAAGTGTCTGGGCTTTGGTCCATATTTTATACATATGGTACAAACTCTGTATTGTAATTTAGCTGCACGGGAGTTGACACGGTTGAGCTGTTCAAGTGCTTTTCTGCTGGGCAGAGGCACAAGACAGGGCTGCCTACTGTCACCATTGTTGTTTGCCCTTTCGTTAGAGCCTTTGGCCCAGGCAGTTAGTCAGGACTATATAATTGCCCCTATCATTATAGATCCAAACACTACGTCTCTCTGTTCGCTGATGATATTCTACTATATTTGTCTGATACTTCTACCTCTATTATTCAATGTCTTAAAATATTTAATGATTTTAGTAAAGTGAGTGGGTATAAGATTAACTGGGAGAAATCTGTACTAATGCCACTGTCTGTGAGAGGTGACGTCACATCTATGTCCTCTTCAATTCCAGTTAATAACGCATTCACATATTTAGGAATTCAGATCCTTCCTTCACTCCAGGCCATGGCTAAACAAACCTAGAGTTCCTTATTCAACAATATCAGACGGGACCTAGAGAGATGGGGTACACTTTTACTTTCTTTGCAAGGTAGGATTGCGATTATCAAAATGAACATTCTACCTAGACTGTTATTTTTGTTTACCATGATTCCTCTTTCTCCGTATAATAAGTTTTTGAAAGAAAGAA
Organism: Danio choprae; assembly: GCA_903798125.1. Taxonomy (NCBI): domain Eukaryota; kingdom Metazoa; phylum Chordata; class Actinopteri; order Cypriniformes; family Danionidae; genus Danio; species Danio choprae. The sequence continues at coordinate 4,145,137 of CAIGQW010000287.1, read as the reverse complement.
ATCCTATTATCGCTAAATTAATTTGGAACAACAAATGTCCACAAATCAAACTTAAAACATTACAGAAAACACCCGCTAAAGGGGGTTTGGCATTTCCTAACATTCAACTATATATCTGGGCATGTCGACTGCGCAGTCTTAAGACTTGGTTGGAAGTAGATTCTGATATTGCTTGGCGTAACATAGAAGCGTCTGCTGTGCATCCACACCGACTTCAAGATTTGTTATTTACAGATTCACCTAAGAAAGTTTAAAAAAATTGATAACAGAATAGTGGTGGACTCCATTACAATCTGGTATGATGTTTGCAAATTCATTGGATGTGCTAACAAATTCACAAAAAAATCCCCGATTTGGAATAATTATAATTTACAATCTGGGGGAAAGCCCTTTGTATTTAAGCCGTGGTCAGATCAAGGTGTTTTTGTTTTGGGCGATATCTTTGATAACCAGGGCTTAAGGTCTTTTCAGGATTTGAAAGAAAGTTACAATCTCCCTGGATATTCCTACTTCCTGTATTTAAGACTGAGAAGCGCAATGCGTGCTTATGGTGTTCCGTGGAACTGTAATTTGGACATTCATCCATTGTGGGACTGTGTGAATTTTTCTCAGTCACGTGGAGCAATCTCATGCATTTATAGCAAACTGCTTAACTATGATTCTGTTGCACTCCCCATCATCACAATATGAGAAAAGGAACTGGCCCCTTACAAACTGAATTGTGACTGGATATGAGAAAGTATCCAGGTGATGTCCGAGAATCCTGCTCATCAACTTATACACTATAAACTGATCCACAAGGCTTATGCAACTCCGTATGTGCTACACCGAATGAAGCGGTTACCTACCCCTTTTTGTACATTGTGTTATTCAAACTCTGTGGGGACATATATGCATATGTTTTTTGAATGTCCACTGACCAGTACATTTTGGGATAAGGTCTTTCAAACAAACGTAGAATTTTGTGATACGTTTATTCCTAAATACCCCAGTATTTGTTTAGTGAATGATGATTATGATCTTAACTTAAACACTTTCCAACGTAGAATATTTCATAATGCAGCCAAGAAGGTTATATTTAAAATTTGGCATGAACCCGCATTCCCAGCAGAAAAATGTGGCTTATAGAACTAAATATATTACTGTTAGAATGTTCGACAGCAAGAATTAATAGAGCTAAACCCCAAACAATCAACGCATGGTCTGATTTTATTGAGAAAATTTCTTATTTGACAACTAGATAAACTAAAGTGTACTGAAAGATAAATAGTTTTATATGAGAGGTGTATAAAGGTCATTTCTCACCCCAGAGTTTTTTTTCTTTTCCTGTTTATTGTTATATCTACATATTTTTTATGTATTTTATTTAATGCAAACCTTGGCTTGTATATAGTTGTTGCTAGCTATGTATGCTGGCTTTATTCTGCAATAAATAAATAATCACAATAAAAAAAAAAACATGTTTACTATAAATTACCATAGTTTTTTCCCCCATGCGGATACCTTCCAGACATCACGAAATAACATACAAAAGCGTGGATGCATAGTCTACATTATATTATTTATTTTTGTAAGGGGGAAAAGTGCTCGACAATCATAATCGTCTAGTTTTGTCGAAAGGGTTGCATTTCTTTTTTGTTCGGTCAATGAGCTTATCATCAACAAACTTTCACCACTGCTGCGCATATAGACGTTAACGATACGACTGTTTATTCTGCCGAAATGCCAGTAAAGACATGGGTTATTGCAAAACAAGAAGGAGATTTAATTGCAGCGATTACATGGCAGGGAACATGAATTATATTCTCCTTGATTTTCTATAAGTGTGGTGTTTGTATGTGATTTTTATATAACACATTAAGATATTTATACATAATTATACATAATTTACACATTAAGATATTTATTTGTAAGCAGCTTTCATACCAATAACAACTGCATAGATGACAAATAGCCAAAAAGCGAATAATCTCTGCACAAACTCACTGCATTGAGCTCTCTGTGAGAATTCCAGGAATTTTACTTTTCACCTGTCACGGTCACAGAAGGCAGAGACAAAAGGATTAGTTTTCAGGGTGTTTATTAAAACACAATAGTAAACTTCACACCGTAGTGCGAGTGAAAATACGAGTGAACACAGTCTTTAGGATAGCAAACAGTCACTTCCCTTAAAGTCGAGCAAGCTGGTAATAGGAGTTAGCCTCGATGAAGAGTTTGTACATAGATGATTTCGAAGATGATCAGGAAGAGCACAAAGAGAGAATGACCATCCAACGATGATTCCAGCCGACGAGTGAACAAGAGGGGTGAGCTGATATAGTGTGTGGGTGATGGCTGGAGCAGGTGAGTGGGTCTGTGGAAGGAGGCGGAACAAGGTCAGTGTAAGGTTTAAGGAGTGAAACGTGAAAGGCTGAGGATAAACGTGAGTGTGGAGGTAGATTGAGGCGGTAAGTGACGGGGTTGATTTGGGAGTGGATGGTGTAAGGCCCTATGTAGCGGGGACTCAGCTTCCTGCAGGGGAGTCGGAGGCGGATGTTCTGGGTGGAAAGCCATAACTTGTCCCCTGGGTGGTATACTGGGTTGGGTAACCTATGACGATTGGTGGCATCGGTGTGCCTCCGAACTGCGCGTTGGAGATGGACGTGAGCTGAGTCCCATACCTTCTCGCTCACCTGGAACCAGTGGTTTACCGCGGGCACTTCGGAGGACTCGCCGGTCCACGGGAACAGTGAGGGTTGGTAACCTAGAACACACTGAAAGGGGGTTAGTCCCGTGGAGGATTGTTGAAGGGAATTTTGAGCATACTCAGCCCACGGTAAGTACTGGCTCCAGGTATTTTGGTGTTGGGCACAGTATGTCCGGAGGTAGCGGGAGATCTCCTGGATCTTACATTCGGTCTGGCCATTGGTTTGCGGGTGGTAGCCGGATGAGAGACTGATGGTGGTTCCGAGTAGCCGGAAGAATGCCCGCCAGACTCTGGAGATGAACTGAGGCCCACGGTCGGAGACAATGTCTTCAGGGAGTATGTAGTTGCAGAAGACGTGTTAAAATAATGCCTCAGCTGTTTCTAATGCGGTAGGAAGAGCTTTAAATGGGATGAGTTTGCAGTGTTTGGAGAATCGCTCAACGACAACCAATATGGTGGTGTAACCTCAAGAGGGAGGTAAATCAGTGGCAAAGTCTACCCCTATGTGGGTCCAGGGTCTGCGGGGAATGGGTAAAGGTTGTAATTTACCCTCCAGAAGACCGTGAGGAGTTGTGGTAACGGCGCAGACCAAACACCCCCGAACATACTAGGAAACGTCCTTGGTCATTCCCGGCCACCAGTATTTTTCCTTTAGGAGCGAGAGGGTTCGCCTGCTGCCCGGATGTCCTGAGCTGAGGGATGTGTGCGTACTATCGAGAAGGGTGAGGCGATGACTGGAGGGCATGTAGGTTAAGCCTTGGGGAAGTTCGGGAGGTGCCGGCTCCTCGAGGGTGGCAGCACGAATTTCCTCGTCCACTCTCCACAGGATAGGTGCGAGGAAGATGGAGGGAGGTAGTACGAGTTCAGGAGTGTCTTGAATGGGGTCAGGTGAATACATACGGGATAATGCGTCGGCTTTGCACATGACCGGATTGATAGGTTATAGAGAAGTTGAATCGGGCAAAGAATAGGGACCAACAAGCCTGCCGAGCATTCAGGCATTGAGCATGACGGAGGTATTGGAAGTTTTTATGGTCGGTTATGACTGTGAATGGGAATTGTGCTCCTTCAAGCCAGTGCCGCCATTCCTCGAGGGCCAGTTTGATGGATAATAACTCACGATCTCCAATCCCGTAGTTTGGTTCTGCAGGACTTAGTTTCCTGGAGTAGTACGCACACGGATGGAGAGCATTAGGTTCACCAGACAACTGAGAGAGCACGGCTCCTACTCCTACGTCTGCCGCATCGACTTGCCGCATCGATCCTACTATGAAGGGCCGTGTAGGATCGGGGTGCTTGAGGATCAGTGCAGAGGTAAATTTACTCTTGAAGAGATGGAAGGCGTGGTGAGCTTCAGAGCTCCAGGAGATGGTACGTCGTCCACCTTTGAGGAGTGATGACAACGGGGCAGAGATGAGACTGTAGTTTTTGATAAACCGTCGGTAGAAGTTGGTGAATCCCAGGAATTGCTGGAGCTCTTTCACCATTTGGGGCTCTTTCCAATTGGCCACAGCCTCCACTTTGATGGTCTCCATCTGAACCCCCACAGCAGAGATCACGTACCCGAGGAAGGAGATGGTGGATTGATGGAACTCGCACTGCTCGGCCTTGAGATAGAGCTGATGCTCTCAGAGGCAATGTAGTACTTGGCACACATGAGTATGGTGGTCTTCAATGTTACGGGAGTATATGAGGATGTCGTCGATATAGACAATGACACATCGATGAAGAAGGTCTCTGTAGATTTTGTTCATGTAATTTTGGAACACAGAAGGACTGTTAGCTAGCCCATAGGGCATTACCTGGTACTCATAGTGGCCAGTAGGGGTTATGAAGGCAGTCTTCCACTCATCTCCCTCTCGAATACGGATCAGATTGTAGGCTTACTGAATATACGCGCCTCCTGGAGCTCCTCAAGAGCTGCTGGCACAAGCGATAGCGGGTAAGCAAACTTCACCGTGGCCTCGTTTAGCACCCGGTAATCGATACACGGCCTGAGTCCTCCGGCTTTCTTGGCAATTAAGAAGAAGCTCGATGCGGCAGGTGATCTTGATGGTCTGATGAACCTCTGGTCAAGGGCTTCCCGGATGTAGCTGTCCATGGGCTCATGCTCAGGACGGGAAAGAGGGTAGATACGACCGTGTGGTAACTTGGCATTGGGCTGCAGGTCGATGCTAAAGTCACAGGGCCGGTGAGGGGGGAGTTGTGTGGCACGCTCCTTGCTGAAGACGTCGAGTAAGGACTGGTAGGTGGATGGGATGTGAAGAGTGAGGTCTGTGGCTGGGTGATCCATCATCGTCGAGTGAAGGGGAAGGGATGGTCGGGTAGGAGTGATCTTGTTTACTGGCAGGTGATGAGTGTGATCCACACAGGCATCGCTCCATCCTAGGATCTCTCCCGTGCTCCATTTTATGGTGGGTTGGTGCTGGATCAGCCAGGGTCGACCCAGCACTACATCCACATTGGCCCTGGGTAATACTAGTAGAAAGAGTTTTTCATGGTGAAGAGGAGGAGTGAAGAGTGTCACCTGGCGAGTCCGTCATCGCCCAATGGTGAGTCCTGTATGGTATATATTTGATACCGGGTCTCGTTTAACACTGTGGGGATGCAATGTTTGGTGACGAACTTGGACGAGATGAAGTTCCCTGCCGCTCCGGAGACCACCAGGACATTCATGGGAAAAGTACATGAGTTGATGGTTAGTGAGGCTTGGATATGAGGAATGTTTGAAACAGAAGGAGTGATGGAAAAGGCACTCACCATTGGACGAGGCGGAAGAACTGGACAGCCTGAGAGGAAATGGGAGGCTTCTCCACAGTATAGGCAGAGTTTGTGCTGAATACGCCGGTTACGCTCTGCTGTGGTGATGTGGTACGATTCGGTGATCATAGGTTCATCAAACGCAGGAGGTGATGGTGAAGGGTGACGATAACTGGGAGCATCAACAGTAGGGGGTGGCTGTGAGGAGTGACGGTAGAGTGGTGCTCTTTGGTTGATTGTAGTGGTGGAACAGGCATTAAGATGTTGTGAGACGCTGATAGCCTTCTTGATGAACACTTCCAGGTCCGCGCTGTCTTCATAAATGATTATCTGTTTGTGGACGCTGGGTTTCAATCCTTGCCGGTATGCGGCTAACAGCACCACCTGGTTCCACCCACTACTGACTGCGATAGTGCGAGACTGAAGTGTGTACTTGTGTATGGTGAGGTCCTTTTGATTGAGTGCGATGAGCTCGTCATGGACGAAGAGAGCGGTGAGTGCGATGCCAAACACTTCTTTGAAGTGTTGGGTGAATGAGTGGAAGTAGTGTAGTACCGGGTTGTGGGCGTTCCACAATGCATCTGCCCATTGAAGTGCTCGGCCCGTGAGGAGGGAAATCATGAAGGCTACTTTGGTGATTTCGTTCGGAAATAACTGTGTGTTGGCTTCGATGTACAATGAGCATTGTAGTACAAAGCCTGCACAGGCACTGGGCTCGCCGGCATAACTCGTAGGACGAGATAGGGGTGAGTTGACCATCGATAGGGGATTAGCATGAGCACCCAATGGTGCGGAGGAAAACGGTGGTTGGTTCATTGTTGTTGCTTCGGCGAATAAGTTGGTAGCGATCCCGGAAGTGTTAGCGTTAGCCTCCATTGAACCGGGGGTTTTTGCGGGGCTGGAATCCTGTCACGGTCACAGAAGGAAGAGACGAAAGGATTAGTTTTCAGGGTGTTTATTAAAACACAATAGTAAACTTCACACCGTAGTGCGAGTGGAAATACAAGTGAACACAGTCTTTAGGATAGCAAACAGTCACTTCCCTTAAAGTCGAGCAAACTGGTAACAGGAGTTAGCCTCGATGACGAGTTTGTACATAGATGATTCCGAAGATGATCAGGAAGAGCACAAAGAGAGAATGACCATCCAACGATGATTCCAGCTGACGAGTGAACAAGAGGGGTGAGCTGATATAGTATGTGGGTGATGACTGGAGCAGGTGAGTGTTGTTAAGTGCACAGGTGTTCGTGATTAGTAACCAGGTGATTGTGTACGGTGTGTAGTGGCTGGAGAGTGTGAATGGTGACTAGGGCTGATGGAACGTGCTGAGGGTGTGACATCACCAGGATCAAGGTTTGTCCATATTTGCTTAGTATGCTGATAAAATAATCATTATTGATAGAAGATAGACATGCTTTGAGTGACCTACATACATGTAGGTCAAATATTGTAAATTATTTAAATGCAGTTTAAATTCCCTTTTATGACTAATTAGATGTAAAATTGCTGTTTATATGTTTCTTCAATTTTGTAGTCCACCCACAGAAATTATATCCAGACGATTCTTATCCTTATAAACTAGTCCCACCTCAAATGACTGTTAGACAGTTTTACAACTCAGTTATTATTATTATTTTTAATTATTATTATTTAAGAATTACTTTAAAGGGCTAGTTTCCGCTCTGATGACTTCTTCATGGACTCTAATGCTCTCACTCACTGAGTTCACAATAGTGCAATAAGAGGTCAACACCATAAAAAAAGTGTGGCGCTCACTCCATCTTCAAAGCTCCATGATAATAAAACGCTATATGAAATAAAATATGTGGGATTCATCTGTGCTAAATCACCAGTTTGGTGAGTCCAGCTTTAAAACACTTTAATATAATGCTTTGATCCTGCCAAGAATTCAGATCAACTATAATTACAGGTCATTTAATGCAAAAGACGACTGAGTGAAAGAAAATAATATTACACTAAATTATGTTCAGCCGTTCAACGTACTATGTGTGTATTCTTGAACCCAACAATAAGTAACCGTCTACAGCTTCTATGATCAAAGTGACTGCACTGCGGGTCATATGAGTCGCATGGATCTCCTGACAGCGGAGCCGTGTTTGTCGTACTTTGGCTGCAGTAAAGAAGTAATCAAAATAGTAATCCAGACTGTATAAATCTGTATGTCAAAGGGAAAGGTGTGTGCATGAGAACACGAGAACTCTGTAAATGAAGCACTTAACCCATAAACGCTTCCTTTGATGTGGCCTTGTGCAGTCGCTAAAATGTGCTCAACATGCTGAGGCTTGCTTCATCCTAGCTTAACCCACTAAACTTCTGATGGACAGCAGTCAGATGATTTTGTTTTATGTCAGCAGGAGAGTTGTGCAACTGGTTGTTACATCAGGCCTCAAGAAGTCTCTCTGTTTTGTTTACTTTCTTTATCTAGATCTAGATCATCCTAGTGTTGTCATGATACTGGAATTTCTAACTTCGATACGATACCTTAAAGGGGACCTATTATGCCCCTTTTTTACAAAATGTAAAATAGGTATCTGCTGAACCCCCCCACCAAAAAATTATGTTTTATAACTCTTTGAAATTGCCCCTTTTAGGCTTTGATCTTAATTGTGCCATTTTGGTGAGTGTTGCTTTAAAATCAAATGAAATTGTTCTCTCAGCCCTCTTTTCAAAAGAGAGTGGAGCTACAAATGCCTGTGTGTCAGCATAGTGGCAGATTCAAAAACAAGACTAATGTCCTATGCTAATGAGGAAGAGATGTCACTAATGGGCAGTGCTTCCCCCTCTGATGACATATACAAAGGGATAATGTCAATCAAAGTGTTTCTGCAGACATGTTTTTATGGAGTGTGATTTTTTTAAAAGATTAATTAATACATTTTAACCATTAGAAGCTGGTTATATTCACAGACCGTTGCCACGGTGTTTTTAAACCCCTTATAAAAGTGATTTTTGCATAATAGGTGCCTTTTAAACACTATCCATTTCAAATACTGCGAGGGAAATATTCCACAGAAAGATAAACAAGGTTAGAATATGAGAATAAGGTATATTTTACATAAAAAACGCATCTTGTGGTAATGCAAATAGTGCAAAAAACACTGTGATTGTGACATTTAAAATGCAATAAAGTGCCTTAAAATGAAGTTTAAAAAAACAAAAGAACTTGCAGTCGTTTTGTGTTTTCATCTAAAATGAAATAATATACCAGGTATGTCAGCAGTCCATACGTCTAAAAAGCACTAAATTACTAGTAAAGACAGAATCAGTGCAATCTTATCCAGTCATATCTTATTTTCTGATTAAAACAAAAGCATTATATTGATATTATTATTATTCATTTGTATTGTATTGTATTTTTTATTAACTAATTTTAACAAACATTCATAAATATTTCAGCAGATCTATCGCATATTACTCATTAGTTCATTGATAATACATTTACATTTATATGATATTTTTCATTTTCTTTTTTGACATGTATTTCACATTTAATCAATGCATCTTACGTTTCCCTGTTTACCCTAGCACTGTGGGCATGTGTGGGCATTGACCTGCTCGCTGAAACAGATTGAGGGGAAATTACTGAACTTTCAATATTGCATCACACTGTTTATCACAACAGTACCTAAGTACTGTTATATACCAATATATTTTTGACCATTTTAGTTCTTTTCAGCTAAAACCCCAATAACTCTGAAGAAGATTACCTATATTAACTTTAAAGATAAAAAACAAAACAAAAAAAGCAAAAAAACTGTGACAACACGCATATCGACAACACTTAACTCGGCTGTCTTATTTAATAAATCAGGGACATTGAAATGGGAGCAGTTACCACCCTCACGATAAACGGTTTGCTAAATTAGCTGTCTAAAAATTTGTCGTACAAATTAGCCATCTGGTTAGCGCTGCTCTGTAGCAATGCTTGCATATTGGCCTGTTCTTGTTCGTTTGCCTCAAACCACAAGCCTTCTCAACCAAAACTAATACTAACCAAAATCAAGATCATATCATTTGAAATATTTCAGTATCGATATTTGTGGAATTATCGATATATTGGACAGCACTGCACCATCCTACAGTCAAAGTGACATTACATCCAAAAAGTGTGTTCTCAGAGGAAGGCTGCAAGGGTTTAGGATTCCAATTGGGATTGGGACGGTGGGACACTTTATGTGCACTTGTGGTCTAATGGACTTACGATGACATCTCTGTGCATGTAGAATCACTCCAGGAGACCATGGGGTACTCAATTAATCATTTTACCTTTCAGAATGGTACTCGCAAATGCCCAATTTGCCACACTTTAACTGAGAACGCACTGAGCACAAGCTAAAACCAGACTTCTACCCAACAGTCAAAATAGCATTAAATTATGAAAGTGTGGAGTGGCTGAAAGACTTGTTTAGGGTGCCATTTGGGTTTAGGTCAGTGCACTTGAAGTCTTGCAGACTTATCTCTGTGTGCCAAACGGGACTCGAACCAGTGACCTCCTTGCTGTGAGGTGACAGTGCTAACCAATGAGCCACCGTGCTGCCAGACCTATCCATTTTTAAAGTGAAATTTTTGAAGAAGAAAAACTGAAACAATAAGATGATTGCTGTTCTGCTTTAAGCTGGTCTAACTAGTCTTCCAGCTTGACTGTTACCCAAAACCATTCAAGAACCAGCCTGAGAAACTTGCTTAAGCTACTTTAAGATGATTTTACAGCAGATACAGAACAAAATGTACCTTTTAGACAGTTATAATCTTTCGAATGTGTCAAAAAGACAGTTTTGTTTAGTGTTTGAATGTCATCACATGATCTTGTTTTATCAGTAAGCTATTTTACAACTTATGCTTGAACATTGACCTGTGACAAGCAAATCTCCGGCCATAATATGCTGAGCCTTTACAATGTGACTAATGGAAATTTGTACTCCAGTCCGGGTTTTACACCCATCATCATCATCAGTATTTTTGATTATCGGAATTTGACAAATAGCGAATCTTTTTACTGTTTTTGCTTATTAGAACAGCTTTTCAAATTATTACACAAAATTAAGTAATTTTTAACAAGTCTCTAATTAACTGGATCCCTGTCTAATTATGTAAACGCCTTATTGACAGTGAGACTACAAACATGGAGTGATGATCCAGAACTGACTATATAAGAAGAGGTGGACTTGGAAACACTGCTGCTAGTTGCTTAGTCTCCTGTTTGCCAACACTCCACGGTAAAGATGAAGATCTTCATTCTGGCTGTAGTTTGTCTGACTCTCAGCATCCACGCACAGAAGCCTGAACCCTGCAGTAAGACCTCCTGACCTGTTGTCTTATTCCCACACATTATAGAACTAAAAATGAACTCTTGTTTTGGAATCTTTGAAAAGTCTAAATGGATTTATTTTTTCTCTGTTTTTTGATTTCCAGAGTCTCCACCTTTGCTTGAGGGGGCGCTGACAGTGGTAAGTGGGCTGTATTGTTTGTTGCTTTAGTTTAAGTTGAATTTTTACATTTCAAACTTATTTTAAATAAGTTTGTTGAATTTGTAAAAATGGTGTGTTCAAATATTCCTGGGAAGTTTGTATTTATTAGTTGGAAATAAATAGTCTATGTACGTACAATTTCTCCATAAAATTCAACAAGATTACTTATTTGAAATGATTAAAGGGATAGTTCACCCAAAAAATAAAAATCTACTGTTTACTCACCCTCAAGTGGTTATGAAGTGGTGTATGACATTCTTTCTTTTGTTAAACACAGAAGAAGAAATTTTGAAGAAAGCTGAAAACCTGTAACCATTGACATAGTCATTGACATTACTATGGATGTCAATGGCTACAGGTTTTCAGCTTTCTTCAAAATATCTTCTTTGGTGTTTAACAAAAGAAAGAATCCCAAACAGGTTTAAAAACAAGTCAATAATACAGTTTTTGGGTGAACTATGCCTTTAATTAATCACAATCTGAACACTTTCTTATTCATTTTTGTTTTACGCACAACTCCAAAAATCTCCCACTGAAAATAAAGATACTCTTGTTAGCTGTTAAATTGGTCTCCCATCTTGTCAGTTACCCAAAAACCCATCAAAAACTAGCATACCATAAACATCCTGAGAGACCAGCAAACCTGCTTAGGCAAGTTGAAGATGATTTTGTAGCAGATACAGAGAGCTATCAGATTTTGCTTTTGTTAAATACAACAACATGTTTTAGTGTTTGAATGTTATCAGCTGATCTTGTTTTTCTCTGTAAATTATTATATGACTAGCACTTGTAAATCATTATATGACTAGCACTGGATTTTTATATGACTGCTCTTCAGGAGTGTGTGTAAACATTGGCATTTGTTCCCAGCAAAACTGCCCAGATTCCTTTACATTCCTTGTCTACTGTCGGTTGCTCGCGTCGGTCTCTGACGTCACAAACTTCACTCCAAAAATAATGTGGATTTCTTTTTTCAAAAACGTTTCAAATAACGTAAATAATTCATGTGTTTCGTACTACATACCTCAGTAAGAAGCATCATTTACTGTGTTTACCCAAATAAATATTAACTTAAAATAAACTCTTTAAAACATAAATGCACACGTTTCATCTATAGTAACCTATTTTAAATAGTTTAAAACCACAAAGTGATTAACATAATAGTTTAAATTCGAACTATACACTGTTACAAGTGTAGTTTATTTATAAACTAATTTCGAGAGGATCACGTGCTTATGATTGCTGCGGCTGGTCCCGCATTATCCAATTCATGATTCACCAATCAGACGATTCCTAAGCCACTATAAATACCCTGAGTTCCATATCACAGCCATCTTCGTTTTGAAGAATCCCCCCTTCCACCCCTACTCCACCTTTCCTAGATGGGTGGCACGATGGCCCAGTGGTTAGCACTGTTGCCTCACAGCAAGAACGTCACTGGTTCTAGTCCTTACCAAGCCAGCCGATGTTTCTGTGTGGAGTTTACATGTTCTCTCCGTGCTCACCTGGGTTTTCACCGGGTTCCCCGGTTTCCTCCCACCGTCCAAAAACATGCAACTTAAGTTAATTGACTAATCCAAATCGCCATCATAGACATGCTCCTAGTAAGTAGTCATCTCAAGAGCAATCACTATCTGTTCATTAGCTACTACAGCAGGGAAGTTCTCAAGATTTACCTGAGCTCAAACTCCCCTCTCGCCTTGCAAACGGGAGGGAGCCCCGGGCTCGAGGATCTATGAGCTCAGGGCTCTCTCCCGGGACAGCATGCCAAACAAGCTTTATAACCAATCATCAGCTAAGTGTGAACTCTTGAAATAATGTCATTCTGCATTGAGTGAGGTTGTATAAAATCTCTCCCCAACTGTTTTTGCTAATTTGATTATTTTCATAAAGTTTCTCCCAAGCCAGCACTGGCGTGTGTTTGAGAAGTTCTCCTATGATGCCATTGGGCAGAATGTCCGAGTTCTCGCTGCCGGCACGGATGGAAACCAGACCTTTTTAACTGACTTGCTTCTGCTTTACAGAGAGGTAAAATGACTGGATTCAAAGGAACACCTCACTTTTTTGGGAAAATAAGTTCATTTTACAATTCCTCTAGAGGTAAACAGTTGAGTTTTACCATTTTTTTTATCCATTCAGCTGATATTCGGATATGGTGGTAGCACTTTTAGCTTAACTTAGCATAGATTATTGAATCAGATTAGACCTTTAGCATCTCGCTAATGGTCTAAATTATGTGTAAATGAACCTATTTCAAAAACAACTGGAGTGTTCATTTAAGAATAAATAATAAAAGTCTCATCAATAGTGTTTGCATTGTGCTGCTGATGACTGAGAGTTTGCTCTCCTCTAAACAGGGGATCAGTTATGAGATCCACTACAGAAACCAGACTTGCATTAAGCAGGGATTGAAGGAGCCATTCAGACATCTTGGTGTTCCCCATAATGCCCATTTCTTGAGTCAGATGGTTTTGGGCAGCAGCTCTCTACCGGGACAAGGACTGCTGGTTAATGTCTGGAATGGGACATGGGAGGAAACAAAAAGTAAGTAAGGATTCTTAGTGAGGCTTTTAACATTCAGAAAAGGCTATGATGAAAACATCACAAGGTTTGACCTTTATAAAAATGTTGTGTGTTTGGGTTATCAAAAACACTAATTGATATTTATTTGAAAATGTAAAAAGGCTAAATGTTTCTGTGAAGATTAGGTTCATCGAATCAAAAATATTAGTTGGTCAGTAAAAACAATGGAAGTTTATGGCAGCTAAAAGATATAGCAGCAGAAATAGCTAAACCATATTCTTTATAGGTTCTTTATAACTTAATAAAGAAACTATCAACTATATATATAGTTATAACTTTATATATTCTTCATAACTTTATATTATTTTACTTAAAGACAAATATTTGACAGTATAAATACAAATATAATGGTAATATAAGTAAAATAATGCATAAGTATAAAATTAAAGTATAAAATAAAATGAAACATTATTTGAAAAATCCTTTTGTGTGTTTTTTCAGACTGAATATGCAGTTTTATAAAGATATTTTT
>CAIGQW010000287.1:4112961-4126147 GCA_903798125.1 Danio choprae | reverse complement strand
AAATGAAAATGAATGAATGAATAAACTTTAATTAACTACACGGATCTTCTAGAAATAACATGGAATGTTTAGTTCATATTCCTCCAAAGACTTACCGTGTTGTGAAAGTCTTCAATGGTGAACTCTGTGAAACCCTGGCTGACCAGATCCAGTTTACTCTTGGCAGCGATTGCCTTGAACCTGCCAAATGAACAAAACCAAACAGAATCTGTACTAGTTTACAGGAGCTACCTGAGAGCATTCATACTTTCATGTAAATGATCTTAACGGGCTTGACATAACAAGCAGCTTGTCTGACCATAATGGCTATGTTTACATGCACCCATTACCGCCAATCCGAATGAATTGAATCTGATCGCAGATCTGTTTACATGTACTCTAAACATTGTAATCTGATTCACATATCAGTTTGTGTGTGTTTTATATAGATTTCGATTAAATCGTTTGTGTTTAAGAAAGATTAGGTTCAGTGTAGATAAAAAAAAATTGATAATTATTTTTAACACAGGCTATAGTGTCTGAAAATAAAATGATTAGTTTTTATTTCAAAAGTGAATTAAGGCTTGACTGATAAAGTGCTTGTTTATATATATATATATATATATATATATATATATAAACAAAAACAAGCACTTTATACAATATAGTCAATCATGCATATATTTATATAAACCATTTTGAGAGATGTAAACAAAAATAATGGTCCCATTGTATTTCCTGTTTTACATTTTTAATTTCTATAACTTCAGAGTTATGATTGATTTGTCTCTTGTTACAGTTATGAAATAGTATGATAACAAGCAGGAAATGTTCATGGGCCAATGACATGACCACATTGAAATGGTCTATACACAAAAATATATGCACAAATATATCTTGTAAATATGAATTTATTTTGCATGCCATTTTACATATTCTTTCCAGATATTCTTTATTTCTTAATATTAATTTCTAATATTTTACTTCAACTGTTAATTTTTTTAATTAAACTTCTGAGGTTACAGTGCATTTGAAAAAAAATAATAAATAACAATAATAAAAAATAAAACTTCATTAAACAGCGTAATGAAAAATATACAGACAGCAGTTTTACATGCTTTATCATCAATTTATCAATATATGGAAAGGCTAATGCATGTCAACATTGACTGAATACGATTGAGAAAAGTAGTCAGATTCAAGCTTTTACGTGGTCATTTTTTGCTGCTAAATCAAATTTTAAAAAAAGAATAAACCACATCTTCCAATTCGATTGAAATTTTATTCGAATGGAGCATAATCAAATTGATTGAGGGGTTTACATGAATGTTTAAATCCAAGTAAACCGTGAATCTGACAACTAATTATTTGGGCACATGTAAACATAGCCAATGAAAGAGAAATGATGTTCCATGATGAGACAATCGCTGCCAATTATAAAGCATTTACCCTCTTAAAACACCACTTCTTTGCTAAATTATAATTACATCACTGTTTACTCACATTAAACATACGATCCAGAACATGTTTATCTTCAGAATATAATTTGAATAGAATTGTAATCAAATCAGAGAGATTTCTGTTCCTCCGTTTAAATTCTATTCATCCAAAATGCTTAAAACGACACTGGTTTAAAATAAAACACTAAATTTAATCACTTCATCATACAAAATGATTAAGTCTTTTCAGAAACATTTGTAAGCAAGTTGTAGGTGAACAAACTGTCAGTGGAGGAACAGAAATCTCTCAGATTTTATTCAAAATATCTTCATTTGTGTTCTGAAAATAAGGAAAAATTGTGCGTGTTTGGAACAACATGAAGGTGTGTAAACGATGGCTGAATTTTCATTAAATCATTTCATTTAATTTAATTGAATTTTCATTTTCATACCACGCATAGTATTACCTCGAAATTGAAAAGTCTGAGATGATTTATTCATGCTCCAATTATTCTATTTTTTTTGAAAGAAGATAATTTGATGGAAACTGGTAACCTTCGACTTCCAACTAAGAATCTAAATGACTACTGGTTTACAACGTTCTTAAAAATATATTTTCTGGAACTCATAAAGGTTTTTAACCACTCGAGGTTGAGTAAATTCTGATTGTTTTTTTTAACTGAACTATCCCTTAAACATCCAGATTTAGTAAGCAATATCCAGCTTCTTTCATTTAGCCACATGAACAGTTGATGTTCATTCATTGGACCTAAAGGTAGACTATCAGATATTTACCGATGTAATTCTTTACTGTCTTCGAGTAAAGACTCCAGATGTGAGAAACCAAAGGCTCTGTAGAAACAGTTCCCATCTGGTCGTGTTTTGCGTACAGATGAGTACTTCTCCTGCAAATCCTGTTGATAGCAACAGTTACAACAGACAGAGATTAAATATACTTGTGCATTAAACATACTCTCTAAGCTTTAGTGTATAAGATAAGAGATAAGACAAAGCTGATAATTTACACATAACATTCTATAAGCATTGATTAGAAGTGTGACTTACTCTTATCTTCTGCTGGTAAATAGCATCATCGTCAGCATATTCTCGCTTAAGTATGGACAGCTCCTGTCTTTCTGACACCAGAGAAATGCTGGTTGCTATCTGCAATGACATTCACGATGGGTTACAGTATGAAACACCTTTTTTTTTTTTCTGAATAAGCAACATATGCATACCAAATAATTAAGTGTGTATGGGCTAACCGGGGTTTCAACAACTTTAGATTTCTTTCTTTTTATGATTTAGATAGATAGATATACCTTTTATTATTAAAAGCTCCAAGTAAGTTTCCAAGTAAGTAACATATTGACTTCATTACAAATAATTAAGATTTATCTCTTTTTATCCAGTAACAAACATTAAATAGTCTTAAAATTTGTTTAGTTTTATTGATTTTGGTATAACTAAAATACTATTATACATATTAACAACATATTTAAATTATTATCATATGTTAAAATGTTTACACATTTTTATTTCAGCTTTACTTCAACTCAAATTAAATGGAAATAAGAAATGTTGCCCTGGTTAATTCCTGAAATATATAAATCCTGTTATATCATAAAGTTTATCATATCCTTATTTTCTCGAACTAAAAAAAAAAATGCAACTACCAATACAAAATCATCAATATTAACCTCACCTGAGGAACGTGTAAAATTTCATAACAGAATTTAACACCACAGTTACCTCTTGTTGAATTTTATCTTGCTGTGCAATAATGGCTTCATCATATGCAAGACAATTCAGCCCTGTTTAGAGAAAAATAAACATATTAAGCGGATAATATTAGCAAATATATCGATTATTTGACAAAATTGACAAACACAAATATTTTTTATCTGTTACTAAGAGTTTAAGGATGTTTCTACTTTTGTTTCCACGTGCAGTTGATTAGTAAATGTTTGTGTCACACGAGAGAACACATTCGTTTGGTAACATTTATACTGAGCTAGCAAAAACAACTGCTTTGAAACATAAACAATGAACCCTCTGCTATTGTTATTAGCAGGTTAGCAATGCGCTAGCTGCTCATCTCTTAGCTTATGTGCCTCCGCCAGCTCAAAATAACACCAGCATGTGCAAATCGATTCGAGTCTAAATCAATTCAAACCAAAACGCAATTAAATATCCGCGGATATTCTCACCATCAGCCTCTTTTTGAGAGATCTCCTGCTGTTGCTCCTCCGCCATGTTCCAGCTGAACAGTCATTTCCGGTCACCTGATTGACAGGCGCCGCTTGAGACGAATCGACTTCCGGTTGACAAACTTTACCTGAATGCACGCCGTTTTTAAATGCATGTTTTGAACCGAGATTTTCCCCCTGTAAAATACTCCGGTAAGTGCATTCCTCGACATCGCTGCAAATAATTTACAGTACATAAACTTCCTTTTTTTCCCTACCTAGTAAAGATGTAAGGCTCTAGAGGAAAAACTCGTCTTTTTATAAGCGTCATCTTTAAAAATAAGGCTTAATATATATATATATATATATATATATATAACAAAACTAAACTCATAATATTATTTAATATTGTTAACATTTACTTAAAAAAGGATTATATATGTTGAGCTTTAAGGAGAATTGCTCAGAATAACAGAGGTTAGCATTTATTGGTCATTCCATCAAATACTCATTACTGAACTCTTCTGACGTCAAAGGTTGATATTGTGTTGTCTAGAAGTGAATATAAACAAGCCCCCAAACACCTTTTTGTATTATTTTGTTAATAAAGCCTAAAAAACCATTGATGTGAATCAGGTGTGTTAATTTAGGAGACCAAACCAGAATTAAAATAATCACAGAATAATTAACATTATTGCATTAAATGTAAAACTACTTTAAGCACACCAGATAAAAGATTTAATAATGTTGTTGCAGGTTTCTAACATTAATCTTCTATTTGATGTACAAGCCTTGCAAGTAAAAGTTAACTAAATAGCTTTTAAACAAGATTTTCAAAAGTAAAACTGCATTATTTTTATTTAGTTTTATCCCACTATTGTCAGAAGTAACAGCAAAAAGAGAGACAAAGATCATTTAAGATTAAATAATGGTTTATTTCAGATGTAACAGCTTCAGGTTAAGAGAATTAACACACCCATTATTATTTATGTTATTACAGATTGGACAACAAGGAGCAAACAGCTCAGCGTAACGAAGACCGGAGTGTCTGGAGCAATGGAGAGGTAGCTGGGTGGCTCAAAGGAGAGAAATTGTTCAGGTAAATCTGTGTGATGGTGGTCCCAACATGTTAAAAGTGATAAAACCAGACAAACTGCATTCAGTCCATGACAGATGGATCACTCAGACTCAGCGGAGTCCCCCTTCTTGTAGTTCTCCAGGTTGGACAGGACCCACCCGGCTGGTCCCAGGATGGCCACAGTGAATATGGCCAGAGCAGCTGATGTCTCCTGTAGAAACAGACACAAAAAAATACTTTTTTTACTTTTCACTTTAATTGCCAGTATAGAAGTCTTGTCACATAAGATTATTACAATTTATACAGTAGTCAGGTTTACAGACTTACAGCTTTTATGTATTTGTTTATTAGACATTTATTTCTGTAAAGGCTGGAAACTGCATGAAGTTCACCCAAAAATGTAAAATAGTATTGTTCATTTATTTGCCTTCAGGCCATCTAATACTATTTTGTCAAAAGAACATTTGTTAAGATTTTAACTGAAACTGTGTTACTTGGTGATTCATAAAGTGCAAGTCAAATATACCACTTTTACACTAATTAAAAGTACTTTCAAGGTAAAAATATGACCATTGACTCATTTTATGCATTTTATGAATAAACATAGACTTTTTGTGTTTTGCATAGGGCTGAATGATAAATCGCATGCGATTTTTAGTGCACATTATTCAATAAATCTGGCTTTGTAATCTCCAACAGCGTTTAACACACAGAGCCATAGTTCTCTGCCAAACTATTCAAAATATTACATGCAATATCATCGCAATCGCAAATAATCATTCTGCAATACTGACAGCTGTTTGAGTACCTTCTCTGTGAACTGTGGCCTTTTGTAGTAAATGGAACTCTGTAAATATACACTGGATGCTTCTGTAGCCAAAACAAATTCCTTGTGTGTGTATGCACACTTGGCAATAAAACCAATTCTGATTCTAATGTTGCTAATGTTAAACCTGAAAGCATGCGCAAATACCCCATTTAATGACGTTTACTTCATAGCTTCAGTCAAGTGTCTGAAATAAGTCCATGATGTGTCTCCTTACACAGAACAAAGCATGCAACATTTTTCTTAATGGCATTCTAATAAGCAGTGGCCAGGCGTTGAATCATTACATACTTCATTATCAGGACAATTATAATAAGAACTCTGATAAACCACAATGTTTTGGTCATGTGTTTATTAACCCTGTTGAATCAAATGAAAGCAGTTATATCTTATGTTTATGCTACACTATAAAGATTGACCATAGACTGGTATTTCCTGGGATTCTTCGGGGCATATTTGGTTGTTCTGTTTTTCTCGTGAGATAAACTTACTGCTGATCTTACACCACCCTTTCCTCACATGATGTGCAAGACAATCACAGCTTTTGCTAAAGTGCAAATGCGATTTTATGTCGAGATCTCATTCAGCTCTAGTTTTGCTTGTTCCTTTACAAGACAACAGCATTTTGAGAACTTAAAACAGGTTTCAAAGTGTGTTTTTGAAAATGCTGCCATTAACTTTTCTGTCTAAACACCCAATAATGAATAATAACATTTGAAAATGGTGATGATGCCGTGTGTGTTAAGGCCAGGACACAGCAAGCCTCTTGTCAGGGTAACATCAGATCGAGATCCAGCATGTAGAATCGGCTGAAGAGAGCACGAGATCAAAAACTTAAGTGATGTACCAAGTGAAAAATTCCAGTCAAGGAACATAAAGATGCCAACATTTGTAATTTCAGTGTAATTTCGCAACATTTCTCAAATATTTGCAAACGATACGGATAATGAGATTATATTTGCATGAGTGAATCCCTCCATGGTGAGTAACAATTATTGTGAAAAAAGTACTGAATGCTCCTTTGTTTTTATGCTTTGCAAAATAGTTGCATTGCAATTCTCTTTCAACGATTCTGGATCAATTCTCAAAGGTTCAGATTTGATTCTGTATTGAAATTAGGTTGCGACGATTTGGGCCTGCGAGGGCACCTGCTCTAAACAGAAAAAAATGGCACATATATATACATTATATGCGCACATATGCATGCTGCAGAATTTGCTTTATTTGCACAGATGGAGAATTACAGACGCAGTGCTTCTGATCTGCTGTGTGGCTGATTATATTATAATCACTAAAGGATGTGGACAGGATAGTATGTCAACATTACAGTACACTCCATTATGAGTAAAGGCTCATGGCTTGTGTTCCTGAACATTTTTTGTAACGTTATAAACAATTTTTAAAAAATTGTGATGCTCTATTATTTTTGAAAGATGAATATTATTGTTTATGGAATATGTTTTTCATAATTGTTTTTTGTAATTGGCTATATTTACTCTCAGAGCTTGTTAATCCTGAATAATTAGTAAAAATAAATGATTTTCAAAATGACAGTACTGTAATACAGATTCCACTTATTAAACAAGAATATAAACTCTAATTAACTCTGATTAAAATGCAAAGTTGTAAAGATGTAAATGATCAGCAGAGGAAATAGGAAAACTATAGAAATATTGAATATACAAAGTTAAGAATCATTTTGGAAACAGATTAGATCATGAGACCCCTAAAGATTCCCATCCATCATAATTATTAGATTTTAAAAACATTATACACACTAGTACTTACAGCTACTAATAGTATATATACAATAGATATAATAATAAATGTGTATTGGATACTAGTACACATTTAATTGCTACTAATAAGATGTTTCACATGCACAGTCATTACATTAATTGTGTAACTACTAGGTACTGAACTTGTAAACCTATTCTTAACCCATGTAGTTACCATATATAACAAAGTACTTTCTTATGAAAGAATACTGTAGATCCACATTAAGGACATACTGTAACTGTAAAATAATGTGCAACCATTTAACTAGTGTTTTTTTGTATTCTTAATATATATTATACATTTACAAGAATATAATAAATAACAACAAATATCAAATGCTATTATTTTTTTTTAAATGTATTAGCACCTACAAATTTAGTACTAGTATGTAATAACAAGTATCCCAAGTATTAACTTAGTATTTAAAGAATAAGTAATAACGTTAGTATCTAATAATAAGTGAAACTACTAAATGGAAAATGCTTACATTTCTAAAAAATCATAACTAGTAGCATGAAAACAAAAGCTAGCATATTTTATATATTGTATGTAGCTTACAATCTATTTGACATGGACTACCGTGATCTATCCTGTGTCAGAACCACGACCTTGTGATTAACCGCTAACGCTATCAGCCGCTGAGTAGAGTTTAACACACAAAAAACATCGCCAAAACAACAATACAAAAAAATATACTGTAGCATATTCACAAATAGCATCTGGACTCAAAGTCAACAGATTTGGTTTGCGTGTTTTGCCTTGTTGCAATCACAGTGGGTTTCTAAAAATGCTAAGTAGATCACGGCCTGCCCTTCACGAACTCCAGAGGAAACCAGTGGCACTTATCTGATACTCACAACGGGCCCCAGCGCATTCTTCGCTGGTCGCGTAACGATGTTGGCTCGCTGGGTGATTGTGGATCCCCGCAGAACCGGAGCGGCGCGGACGCAAGCAAGTCCCCTCAGAAGTCCAGACATTTTGCTGCTCTCAAATCGAGTATATAATGATGACCAGGAAGAAGAGGAAAGCGATACCGGAATGTGCGGCAAGGGTGCCACAAGCGCTCATGGGAAACGTCCGCCTGTTTTGTGGGTGTTGTAGTTTTTTTTGCGCCTGAGACTGATACTGTAGTCAGTTAAGTCAGTGTTTCTCTACCCTGTTCCTGGAGGCACACCAACAGTACATATTTTGGATGTCTCCCTTATCTGACCTAACTTAAGGTTTTGGAGTCTCTTCTAATGTTCTGATAAGTTGATTCAGGTGTGGAAGAGGTGGAAAATGTGTACTTTTGGTGTGCTTTCAGGAGCAGGGTTGGAAAGCACTGAGTTAGACTGTTAAAAAATAAACTTAAAATCATGCACTGTCACTAGTTACACATAATTTAGATCGTTTACTACATTTGCGTGGTTATGTAATAGTGACATTGGTTTTTCATGTTGATATAGTTAAATGGTGACTGAATAAATGTCACTTACATCTTGCATAAACGTCTGTGTTTGTAGAAACTGATGAGTTTAGCAGAACTTCTGCCAAGTGACGCAAAAAGACCAAGTAATAACTGTCTGTTTACTGTAAAAGATCAATTTACTGTTTAAGTATTAAACAAATGTTACGTTTTGAGTTGTTGGAAATCGTTGAATTGTTTGTTTGTCATATCACTTAAATGAGGTCAGACCCACACCCGACCTCACAAATAAGGTCATTCTACGTTAATGCCAGTTTTTCTATTCCTAGCCATAACCGAAATATTACACTTAAACACTTTAGGTTTACAATTTCTTTATATTTTAAAACAAAACTATGTTATTTGAACAAATACACCTTTTTGAGTCATCACTCTGTTATACAACAATATAACTGCTGTGTAATTTTGTATAGACCACAAGGCACCACAAAACTGCTCGTCCCCAGAGGAAAAGGTCTTTATTTTGAGGATTGTTTTCCCCCTACCATTTAAAATACAATAGTGTATTCATATTGATTAAATATATGATGTAAATGACGTAAAACATAGAATGGCAAATAAATATTATAAAATGAAAGTAGCGGTCCCCTTGAGTTGTGTCACCGCTTTTACCATTTAACAAAAAACTGTTATTTTGGAATAATGTTGTGGAGATTGGAATTATGGAAATATGGTTGTGGAAATTAACTAACATCATTAAATCACACTTTAAACCAACCTGAATAAAACAAAATAAATATATAAATCTCTTTATCTTTTGCATTATCATTTTTTTAAAACTCTGACTACATATGCATATATGATGCATTTGTCAGATTCTTTATACACATTAATGCCATACATTTTGTCATGCAAATGTTAATTTAGCTAAATATTGATAATTGATTTTAAAATGTTTCACTTTTTTTTCTTTTTTTTTTTTTTTAGACGTTGACAAATTTTATTCATTCATTTTTGTTTATCATTTTCTTTTCAATAGTTCCTATATTTTGAATATGGTTAAGGACTAAAACCAGAGACTTGATCAGCATTCAGAAGGTCTGGTAAAACAAGATTTACATTTTATTGCTGAGCCTGTATGTACTCGGCAAATATATACTTGCTGAGTGTCACGCTCGACTGAGGGACATGAAGGCATGAGAACACGAGATTTAACAAACACGAATTTATTTACAAACACTTACTACATACACGGGCACTGGAAGATACAGGAAACTCTGGGAGGACATGGGGTGACGACAGCGTGGACAGAACAACACATAGACAATACAATACCAGACAAGGACTGAACCAAACAGAGGGGTATAAATACATGAGGGCTAATGGGACAGATGATACACAGGGGTGAGACACAGGTGGAATAAATGAACATTGAAAACTGCGGGAAACAGAACAAAGGAAGCACATGACATGGAACACAGAACAGACACCTGACACTGAGTATATATTTTATTATAAATGGTTTATCTGTGCACATTATTGTGATTTTTTTTTTTTGTATCTATGATTCAACTTGCTGGAGGTTTAATAACTTGTAATAAAATATGGGCAAAAACTAGTGAATTTTTTTTACAAAGCTTTGATCTCCATATATACATTTTTCCACATCCTTATTTACTTTAATCCTTATTAATACTTTAATACAAATGTATGTAATCTGCCTGTGATCTGCTGTAATAAACCCTTGTACAAAGAACCAACTGAGCAAATGACTGTTATAGTTTAGTTATAATATTGTTTATTATGTTTGCCTTTTTAATTTGGATACATAAGACTTCTTATGAAAGTAATATTAAAATAACAAACTAAAAGAACTACACACACACACACACACACACACACACACACACACACACACACACACACACACACACACACACAATAGTGTATTCATATGCTGTAATAAACCATTGTACAAAGAACCAACTGAGCAAATGACTGTAAGTGTTTAATATAGTTTATTATGTTTGCCTTTTCAATTTGGATACATAAGACTTCTTATGAAAGATCTAAAAAATATTAAAATAACACACTAAAAAAACTGCACACACACATTCACACTGTAAAGCACAAAGCTCCATTTCACAGTTTGTACAAGTAAATAATACATTTAACATATTAACTGCTGTCAGAAAGATTTGAAAAACCACACGCTTTGTATCGTTCAAATTCAGTGAAGCCCTTTTACAGCCTTTGGTTGTTTCCATCATATTAACATTCAAGTCCTCATAAGTATTTCAACTAATCATCTCTATTTGTGTATTTCAGATGTACTGAAGCGGTCATCTCAAACAGACTCTTTCAGGAGGACACAGCTGGGATCCTTTTGGGCCAAATCCATTTTTTCAGGTAATCTTTTGGAATTTGTCCGAGCCAAACCTCTGTAACAAGTTAGAGAATCGCAAAACATATTAATAGTTTTTAACACATAAAGTAATTATATATAAACATAGTTAACCTGCAGTTATATATATATATATATATATATATATATATATATATAATCATCATGGATCAGATCCAACAAGCCATATCAAGTTACCACTATAGATTACCTGTCGTCTATATCTTGGATAGTATCGGGTAGAGGTTGTGCAAGGGTTTCTGGGAGAAAGAAGGCAAAGATTCCACTGACAATTGGAGCCCCGCCATATATGAAACCAGGAATCCATGGATAATCATCTCCCAGAAGAAGAACCATCGGGGCCACCATCGCTCCAAACCGAGCCATCATGGACACCCACCCCATCCCGCTCTGGCTAAGAGGACACAAAACATATAGCATAATAGCATAAGAAAAATAGTATGGAGTTTTTGTTATTGCTTGCCTATAAACATAGTGGCATATTAATCAAAAGAGGATTTGGTTTTAGTTAGTGTTTGTTCACCTAAAAAAAATGAATTAAATTCGAGATCTGCATCATCCTCCATAGACAGAAAGTCAAGAAAAAGTACAAAAAACAAAGATTGTTAAAACAGACTTCAGTTGTTCAATCGCAATATTATCAAGCTACAAGAATACATTTGTCTGCACATAAAATTAAAACAAAAACATCTTCCCCTCAGTGTCAGTATATTGAGCATGCCCTCGGGCACTGTGCACTAATGTATACACTCTGGATGTTTGAAACAAAGTATAAGCACATCTGCGGTATCTCGTGAACATGCGCCCTATACTGACACTAAGAATATCTAAAAAAAAAAAAAGTTGTTATTTTTATTTTATGTTGTAGCTTAATACTATTTTGATTGAAGCCATTTGGTCTGTTTCGAGGATGTTTTTTTGGACTTTGAATGAGCTGGGACCGTTGTGGTCTATGTGGTCGGTTACGTTCCTGGGGTATGTCATCTTGGCTGAGGGAATAAAACCTGATCATGCCAAGGTAAGGGCTGTTGCCCAGTGAACAGTCCCCAACACCCGAAAGGCTCTGCAGTATTTCCTGGATTTTGCCAATTTCTATAGCCGTTTAATCAGGAAATTTAGTCAGATTGCTGCACCCTTAACGGCTCTCACCTCCACTAAGGTATTGTTCAGGTGGAATACACAGGCTCAGGAAGCCTTTTATGCTCTTAAGTCCCGTTTCATCTCTGCTCCTGTCCTTTCTATTCCAGATCCTGAACAACAATTCATTGTCGAGGTAGATGCCTCTGATGTTGGGGTACACGTGGTTCTATCTCAGCAGTCCTCCAAAGATGGGAAGGTGCATCCTTGTGCCTTCTTCTCTCATCACCTGAGCCCAGCAGAACGTAATTAGGACATTGGTAATAGGGAGCTGTTGGCAGTCAGGCTGGCTTTGGGTGAGTGGCGTCATTGGCTGGAGGGAGCAGTGCACCCTTCTTGGTCTGTATGGACCATAAGAACCTTGAGTATATCCGTTCGGCCAAGAGGTTGAGCGCACGCCAGGCCCGCTAGGCACTCTTCTTTGGCCGGTTCAACTATGTTACAGTGCAGTGGCTTCTTTTATAAGAAAAAATTACTCTTTGTTGATCATTAAACATTTCAGAGAAGAGAATAGGGAAATGATCTTTCCCAATGTTCAAGATGTGTTACAGCTTTGTGCGCAAGGGCAGTTTTTCTTTTTCTTTTTTTGTTTCAGGATGATGCTGGCACTAGAGTAATTACCGGATGACTGTAGGATACAGCTCTCCTGAGTACAGGTAACAGCAGTTGAAGGACGCAGCCAGACAGCCCTTCCCTATCACCGCCAGACTGGTGCGTAACATCTGCAGGTCTGCACATGCACATAAAAACAAGAGTCATGAACACACAGTTCCCTGATCAGCCCTGTGAATGTCAAACTCGCACACGTCACAATGTCAGGGTTTTCATTATGATGCTGAAGGACAGACAAACATCCAGATCTGACTGGAAAAACAGCTACGGCATTGTGTCAGCTATAAAAAAAGAGACTACTTGAAAATGTAATTTGG
>CAIGQW010000287.1:4095458-4112861 GCA_903798125.1 Danio choprae | reverse complement strand
GTGTTTTAACTCAAGAGGAACTTTAAAAATCTATATTTGGTGGAATAACACTGATTTTCAATCACAACAAATGAAAATATTTGTTATTTTTAGCAACTGACATTTTCCAGTATCTCACAATTGCTAAAATAACAGATTTTTGTAAAAGCTTTTCACAAACCTTATAGCATTATTTGCCTCAATTCTTGTGTTTTGCTGTGAAATTACACAAAAATCTTGTACAATTATTCCTTTATTTATTTTACACTTTACCAATAGCAATTTAGCACTTGCAAAATCCTAAAGGGTCTTATTTTCTAAGGAAAATATGCTATAATGATAATAATTGTATTTGAAATTTTGAAGACATTTAATCAGACCTTTATAGA
The DNA here is from genome assembly GCA_903798125.1 of Danio choprae. Classification (NCBI taxonomy): domain Eukaryota; kingdom Metazoa; phylum Chordata; class Actinopteri; order Cypriniformes; family Danionidae; genus Danio; species Danio choprae. The sequence continues at coordinate 4,112,493 of CAIGQW010000287.1, read as the reverse complement.
ATATAACAAATATTAAAAAATTTCTCAAACCAATATCTAATAAACAGTTAATCTGGAGAAACTTCATTAGCTGTTTTTTTTTTAGTATATTAGCAGAATGGACAATATTGAGTGCAAATAAAATCCATTGATTATTTACAGTTTATATTTTTGTGCCAAATATAACAGTATATTCATGAAATATTACAAATCACCAATTTTAGCTACTATTATTTTTTTTTTAATACGCATGTACAATTTAAAGCTGTATTTAATTATTTTTTAAGTATATTTTTGACCACATAATTATAATTAATTGAGTAAAATTTCATCCAGTGTCTGTCCATCTGACAATGAGACAGCAGTTTTAGTGTTATTCCTGCACTCCACAGCCAGCCAGGCTCTGAATCTCACCAGAAGGCACCAGAAGATTAATGAGGATCATTATGCCAGCCAGGACCAGAGCTCCGCACTGTGATGGCCGCCGTCCTAACATGCTCATGCATATCGTAACAATGATTTTGGCTGGGATATCCACCGCTCCAAAGATGATCTGGATGAGGTAAATGCTGACCCCAAATTTCTGCAGATCCATGGAGAGGCCGTAGTAGGCGAAGCTGGTGGAGAACCTGAGATTGTACAATTCAGTGGTCAGAGTGTGCTAGTGTTAATGAAATGACAGTAGCTTGGTACAAAATGTATTGCATTTAAGGACTGGTTCACTTCCAGAATGAAAATTTCCTGATATTTTTCTCACCTCCTTATCATCCAGGGTGTTTGTTTGTTTCTTTCTTGAGTCAAATATTATTAAAGTATTTTAAGAAGAACATTTCAGGAATTGCTTTCCATATAGTAGACTATTTTGGTGCTCAATGGTTGAACTTCCAAAATGCAGTTTAAATGAATCTTCAAAAGGTTCTAAAAGATCCCAGCCGAGAAATAAGTTTATTACCCAGTAGTACAATCTTTCATTTTCATTAAAATTAAATAAATAAGATGATAAACCTTTTCCCGTTTACTATACACTCACAAAAACCTCACAAAACCTGTCTATGGTACTTTTTCAAAAGCTACACTTCACATTTGTACAAGAAATGAACACATTAATACTTAACAAGTACAAATATGTACCTAATAGTACCTTAAAGGTACATAAGTGTTTTTTTGAGATACCAATATACACCTGTAAAGTAAATGAAAAAGGTAAAATAGTGTACCTTTTCAAAAGGTACCATCCCAGTGACCGGTTTTGTACCTTAATTTCTGATAAAGGTGTGGAGAAAAATCCTGAAATGATTCCTCAAAAACCTTAATTTTGGTAACACTTTAGTTAAAGTACTGGCCTATTATCTGCTTTTTATAGATATCGGCTGTCTATTAGAACTCATATGAGTTTATTCTACATACCTAATCCTACCCAATACCTATACCCAACTACTTACTAACTATTAATAAGCAATTTAATACTTTGTGGTTTGTTAATAGTGACAGTTGAATACTTAAAATAAAGTGTGACTGGAACTTTTTATTCCAGAAGTGAACTAATACTTTAATATAAAGCAACCAACAATGATTGACTGTATTTTCATTAAGTAACATTAACAAAGATGGATTAATACTGTAATAAATGTATTGTCCATTGTTTGTTTATGTTTTCATTAACAAACATAAACATCCCCTCTGATTAATAAATGCTTTACAAGTTGGTTTCATTGTCAGTTTTGTTTAATTAACTAATGTTCAAAAATGGACCCTTATAGTAGTGTTGACAAAGATATAGGCCTATAAACACTTACTTTCAATAAATATCTCAGGCACGTCATAGGCCAGACTAACATATGAAAATGTTTATGTTTGAAAATGAGTCTTCAAGCATTTGGTGCTGTGATGAACACAAAGGTGGAATTAACAAATTTGATTATTTTTGGCATTATAATATACTAATTCACAGTAATTTGAAGTCCCCATATTAACAACATCATGCTTGTTCCTTATAACCATATATTGCAGTTTATTGACTGGCTGGGGAGACTGACCAGACAGCACTGAGGCAGATGGTGATGGTCCTCATGGTGGATGTGCGCATGAGGTCTAGAGCGCTGTAAGAACCTTTTGAACAGGCCATCTCCTTCTTCATGGACTCCTGCAACATCTGCATGCACCACCATAACAGAGTAAGCTTTACAATTGATTCAGACCATGCTGACATTGAGCCCGTTCACATGCACACTAATAAGCTGATAACTCCACAAAATCAGTTTACTGAAATAATCCGCTGTCCAGATTTACATACAAACCAATAACCTGCCACTGCAAGTAAACAGCGTTGACTTTATTTAGGGAATATTTCACTTAAAAATGACTAATGAATGACATTTACTCACATATTTATTGTTAAACACAAAAGACGATATTTTCAAGAATGTTGGAAAGCAGCAGCCATTGACTTCAGTAGTATTTGTGTTCCTACTGTGGATGTCAATGACTGCTGCTTTCAGAATTCTTCAGAATATCTTGTTTTGTGTTCAACAGATAAAACAGATTTGGAACAATTGAAGGGTGAATAAATGATGACATAAATGTATTTCTTGAGCAAACTATGCCTTTATTAAATTTATTGATTTGGTGGTAATGATGTCAAAATAATATAAATTGAGTATTTGTGTCAGTTGTCATATTAAGTAAATAAATAAAAACTGAATTGCTCATATATTATTCTCTTAAGAGCACTTCTATTTCTCCTTCACAAGACGAGATCACAATTTTTGTGTCTGAGTTTGGAATATATTTCCTTCTCTTTTACTGCAAAATGTTTGCTCTGCCTGAATGTGTTTAAATCCACACTTAAATCCGCAGTATCTCTTATGCATGCATCAATAAACTGACAGAAGGCAGGTCAATGCGTTTAAATGCTTGGCGAAATCCAAGGGGAAAAATGCTTATTCTTAAAGGGCTAGTTCACCCAAAAATGAAAATTGTCATTTACTCACCCTTCCTTGTTCAAAATCTGTTTGAGTTTCTCCCTTCTCTTTTTCTCTACAATGTAGTCAATGGGTCCCCACAACTAGCATTCTTCAAAATATATTCTTTTGTGTTCAACAGAAGAAAGACACTCATAAAGCTATAAAGCCACATGAGTGAGAGTTTACCAAAAACTCTATCGTCATTTACTATCTCTTTAAGAAGATTGTGGTTAATGGAAAACAGGTTAACGTGTTTAAATGACCATGCACATTGTCAGTTCAAGCAAAATTGGTTAAAGAAGGAGCGTGTAAATGTGCAAATGCTTATAATGCTGTACCTCAAGGTCGATTTTGTCGGCCTCTGCACGCCGTCCATTAATGCGAGCCACAGTTTTGAGGTTTTTGACCGCCTGCTCTGGTTTTTTGGTCAGGACCAGCCAACGAGCAGATTCTAAGAACCACCTGTGGAGAAGAGTAACTTTGAAATGATTGCCTGTACATATGGCAGAATTGTACTTCAAATGAGTTGTAGGTGGTTGATTTATATACAGTGGTCAACATTTGAAGTGGATCAAAACCTTACATCAAAACTATCCTAAAACTATTGTACAACAACCATTCTTGTCTAATTTTGAAAAACTTTTTGGATCACTTCAAATGTTGACTACTAAATATAAGGAATTTTAATAGACAATTTTCATTTCTTTGTTAACTTTCTAATCGAAAATCATAAAACTTAATCAGTTTTTCCATTTGGAATTGGTGTTATCTGAAATAAATTGCATAAATACAGTTTTTTTCATCATAAAATTAATATTTCACATTTTCATATAATTTAATATACTAAAGTAATTAAAATTTAAACAGCAAAAATGCACAATAAAATTACAGAAACAACTAATAAACAATAAAACAATCATCTATTAATGACAATAGTATCTCAATGACGTAACAGTACACATTTACAATAACAATATTTTATCAAAACATTAGTTAATAAAATAAACGTAACACTTATTATTCAAATTATTAACTTAATAGCATGTTGTACAACACTAATATACACTATATATATTCATATACTATATTTTATTACTATATGTATCCCCTTATTTTTTAAACTAATACTACTACTAATAAATTACAGGAAAAATAATGCTATAAACAACAATTATAATAATAGATTCTTGACCACCAAATTAATAAATAAAAGTTATTTCAGAATAATTATGTAACACTGAAGCTCAACTTTGCAATCGCAAAAATAGACTAGATGATTATTACTGTTTTTAGTTTCAAATAAATGCTGCCTTAATAGAAAAAAATATTTTGAATGGTAGTGTATTTGTTCTGTACATTTGTATTTCAATCAAGATTTGTAATCAAGTGGTAAACACTGACGGTACTTGACATGATATAAAATGTGAGTTTATTCAACAGAAAGCGTAGGACGCACCATGAGTAGAGGAAGGAGATGTAGAAAGGCAGTGAGACGGCCAGTGTGAGCCAGCGCCAGTCTCTGATGCAGTAGGCCACGGCTGCCAGAATCAGCTGACCTGTGGTGTAGCAGTACCCCGTTCCAGTGCCCACCACTGTCCGCACACGTGTGGGGATCCACTCCACAACTGAAATGGACAGCAGTCACATTTCAGGACACCAGATGGCACCAAATACAGTGAATTAAATGCTGCATTTCCTTTAAATAGACGACAGCGTGTGGCAAGCTCTTTTATTATTTAATCTATATAAGTCGACTATAGATGTTTTGATACAAGTTTTTTTTTATTTTTATTTTTTTTGTTTTTATTCTTTTTTGTTACTAGTACTCATTTAAAATACTAGTGCTTGTTTCATTAATGACTAGCAACTATTCTATTGATACTACACTGCAAAAAATAAATAAAATAAAATAAATTCGTAGTTATATTTTTATAGCTTGTTTCTAGTCCAAATATCTAAAGATTCCTAAATCAAGGACATTTTTTTAGACAAGCAAAACTTATTGTCTTGTTTTAAGATATGATATGGCAAAAGTAAGTGAATTTTGTGAAACACAGTGAAACACTGATTGCATCTCTGTTTAAACTGATTGCATCTCTGTTTAAACTGATTGCATCTCTGTTTAATGTTTGTTGTCTTTTTCTTATGTATTTTGTGTTGTCACTTGTCACTTTATGTACACTGGAAGCTTCTGTAGCCAAAACTAATTCCTTGTGTGTGTGTAAGCACACTTGGCAATAAAACCCATTCAGATTCAGATTCTGATTTTTCTTTAAAACAAGTAAAAATATCTGGCAGTGGGGTAAGCAAAATAATCTAGTTTTTCCTTTAGACATACGATTATTTTGCTTACCCCATTAGCAGATTATTTGAATTGTTTTAGGGGAAGTTTTGACATTATTTCGTAAAACAAGATGATATGTTTTGCTTGTCTAGAAAATGCTTCTTGATTTAAGAATTTTTAGATATTTGGACTAGAAACAAGGCACACAAATCGAAGTAAGAAAAGCATTTGTTTTCGTTGTAGTAATACATTTCCCATTTTGCCATTGAACTCTATGGGGGACTGTCAATCAGATATCAACTATTCAGTTTTGAGTAGTATGTATTCCAATTGCAACTAGTGCATTTTTTAATATACTTTCAGTTTATACTATTACACATTTATTAGATACTAGTACTTATTTGAAATGTTACTAATGACTAGTCATAACATGAGTAAAGCACATCTGGCTAGTAAGTACAAAATGCACTAGTCTATAAAATAAGTACTAGTAGCTAATGAATAACTATTACACTAAAAAAATGCTGGGTTGGTTTAACCAACTGTTGGGTCAAAAATGGACTAACCCAGTTGATGGGTTAAAAAAGTGTAATTTAATTTTAATTAAAAACTTAACCCAACCATGGGTTTGTCCTTATTTTACCAAACACTGGGTTAAAGCAACCCATCGTTTTTTAGAGAGTATTATCTATAAATAAATGGGTATTATTGTCTAATAGATAATTACTAGTATTTAATGAATGCTTACTAGTAACATTTATTATGTTTGGAATAATTACTTGTCAAAACAGAACAACTACTATAAAAAATATGTATTAATCAGTAGTGGAATACATGCAGTACTAGTCAAAACTGAATGTCTGATTTCTCAATGAGAGATCCCCATACAAGTCAATGACAATTGTTTTACATTTATTAATAATAAAAAATATTTATTTACTAGTCATTACTTATAGTAGTATCTAATGAATAAGTACACTGTAAAAAAATCATGGTTGTCTTAAATTGAATAATTCCTAGTATCTAATGAATGACTAATAGCATCTAAGAAATAATGAATAATCACTAGTTCTCAAAGAAAAAGCCAATATAAGTAGCCAATATGCACTAGTGTTATTGAAAAAAAATGTATTAGTAAATAAAATAGCCTACTAGTAGTATGCAAACAGATGCAAACTGCACATTTTCTAGATTTACATTTCTAGATGCATTTCACTGCCATATTCAGCATTCATACTCACTAAGAGAAAAGGAGTTGAGCACCAGGCCGGACAGAGCCATGCCACAGCAGACACGGAAAATACAAAACATGGTGAAGGAGGTGGAAAATGCGACACACGTTCCTCCAATCGCCATCATCAGGTTAGAGATCAGCAGTAAAATGCGCCGGCCAAATCTGTATCAGAAGCGGGGAATTTAATGAGTGTGTTACTGCATTTCTGGATCCAAACTGTTGTATTATAGAGTTTATTATTGTATTGCTGTTATATTGAGGAGTTAAAAGGTGTCAGAACCTGTCGGAAAGTCCTCCAAAAACTATTGCTCCAACAAGGACACCTCCCATATAGGTAGTTTGACTCATTTGCTTTAGCGCACGGTTATCACAAACCAAATCCCACTGAAAGAGAAACATTTTTATTTAAAATACTTATATTGCGGGGCTGTTGAATGCTTGAATGCACAATTACACAGCCTACAACAATCAAACATCACATCAAATCCGATCAAAATGCCTTGAATGAAATGCATAAGAAAGTATTACACAGAAAAGTGGTCTGAGGGAAAATACTGACAAATGTTTTTAAATACAACATCTGAACAATGTCATTTTGTGGTGTAACCATATGTGGATTAATTGACACAGATAAGGTGGAATTATTATAAAATAATATACACTTTGCTTTGCATCATGGCCACATAACTTCCTTGGGGGTGCATTATTTTATAATAATTCAGCAGCTCATCGTCAGTTATTCCTTACATATAACCTTCCCCTTGGTAAATATACAGATGCCATAACCATGCAGATGGTTTTTATAATAGAAAAAGGTGTAGTAGCCATGTTTTTTGGAAGATTGATTACCATTTTATAACCATAGCTTTACTACAAATATGGTTAAACTATGGTTAGTGTAGAAAACCATGTCATTTGTGGTTACTGTGCTTTATATGAATAGTTCATCCAAAAATGAAAATGTACGGATTTCCTTCAGCCTCAAAATGTTGAATTTGTTGAAATTAAAACTCAAAAGAGTTTTAAAAGAAGATAATTTGAAGAATGTCAGTTACCAAAAAGTTGACTGTCACTATTCAAGTACTATGGAAGTCAATGAGATTCATTCATTCATTCATTCATTTTCTTTTCGACTTAGTCCCTTTATTAATCTGGGGTCGCCACAGCGGAATGAACCGCCAACTTATCAGTTTCAGCTTATCAGACCTTCTTGCTGTGAGGCGAGAGCGCTACCCTCTGCGCCACCGTGCTGCCCTTAGTCAATGAGATGTTCTTCATAATTTTGTCTTTTTTGTTTTGCAGGAGGATAATTGGAACAAGGCTTCAAATGAAAAGTGGTAAGCATTGCACTCTCATCTCATGTTCTTGTTTGTTTTTTTGGTAGTAAAATCACGAATAGCCTTTAAAATTAATGTTATAAAGCAGATAGTTCCAGTCCATAATTCTGATTGGTTGAGCTGGTCTTCGAAGCTTTTGTGAGTTACTCTACAAACATACCCCTGTGATTGTTACTTGGCAACCATTACGCTATCAGGACTGACCCAAATAAACGGTTATATTGCCCAGTGTGGCAGAAGCTACTCTTAAACTGCGTAGATAAGCTGCTCATCAGCAAAAGTAGCTACTGTCAAACTAGACTTCTAAAACAAAGAAGCAAGCTACACTGAATCTATTTTTCTTCCAAAAGTATATATTACAAAAACGTAAATAAACATAAATCTTAAAAAAATTAAAACAGTGTAATATAATTTTAAAATTAAAACAACAAATGCAGTATTTCAATAACAAAATAATTAACTTAGATAAAGAACACGATAGAATTTTCTCAAAACAAAGTGACATGGCTCCATTGCCATAGTTGATTTTATTGAAGCCCTTGCACAACATTCTTACTTCAGTTTAATTGTCAGCAGTTTGAATACATTATGGATTGAATTTCAACTTTTATTCTTTGAACAATATGAACAGTAATAAAATAATAAAAAAGTAAATGTTAAACCTTGATGTGATTTACCAATAGATGGCTGTAAACACTATGGTAGCAATCTTGTAAAATGATGCTGTGCTGCTTCAGACCAGAGGGTATATGCACAAGCTAGTGTTTTTTCCTCTACCAATAATCTTCTGGTAAGCGGTTAATGTTTTTTCAATTTTATACACTTCCTTTTACAGCATCGATGTTCATTCATTCATTTTCTTTTCGGCTTAGTCCCTTTATTAATCTTGGGTCGCCACAGTGGAATGAACTGCCAACTTATCCAGCATATGTTTTACGCAATGGATGCCCTTCCAGCTGCAACCCATCACTGTGAAACACCCATACACTCTCATACACACTCATACACTACGGACAATTTAGCTTACCCAATTCACCTGTACCGCATGTCTTTGGAATTGTGGGGGAAACCGGAGGAAACCCACACCAACATGGGGAGAACATGCAAACTCCACACAGAAATGCCACTGATCCAGCCGGGGCTCGAACCAGCGACCTTCTTGCTGTGAGGCGATTGTGCTACCCACTGCGCCGAGCATCTATGTTGTAATCAGTTAAATAGACTTAAGCATTCATCTATGCTTAGTGTAAAGCGAGATGAAAAGCTGTTTACACACACGTGCCGTCAGGAGCAGCAGGCTAGCGCAGGAACTCCATTGAAAATACTGGAGTAAAATAAATTTTCATATTTTAAAGACATGGTGCGGAAAAATGGAATTGAATGCAGTGCTTCTTATACATTCTGAGACCCACTTTATATCGTATATCAATCAGACAGTAAAGACCATTGATTTTTTAAAGAAAACAGGCATTAAACTCTGCACTTTTGTGAAGGCATACAGTTCATCGGAAGCGCTTTATCTGGGTTACTGAAAATTAAAAGTCCTTCAGCATATACCATATTGCAGGTTCACAAAATGGAATGTAGCGGTTGTCAAGTTACTCCGTAACCTACGTTCATAACTTGCTGGACAAGCTACATTGTATCATTTAGCTAAGCTACTATCAGGCTATTGAAAAAATGTAGCTAAGCTAGTAGTTGAGCTTCTTGTAGCTAGCTACCTCCCAGCATATGTTCTTTGTATCACTGTAGCATTTTGTAACATTGTATATCATTTCTCAGCACCATTGGTTGCTTTTTACACAGATCGCTCTGGTCTGAACCAGGTGTTTGCTAGATTTGTCTTTAACCAAATTTCTAAATCCAGAGCAGCTGGTTTGTAAAATAAATAAATAAATAAAAATAATAATAAAAAAATGTCTAGTGCTTTCTGTAGCCAGGTCTGTTGTCACCACAAACAAACTGCTTCAAGCAGGCCCCTGTATGCTCGTTGTCTGCTTTTTGTGTGTGCCCATTTCAGGCCATTTCCCCCATTTTGGGGGAATAAAATATGTTATCAGCTTATATCTTGAGTTTTAGCTGTTAAAAATATTTTAATGCATTTTTCAAGTAATTTGAGGCCACCTTGAGAGTGTGAAGATGCCCTCTAGTGAACCCTGGAAACACTTTTTTATCCTACTGTTTCATTTCTAATATTGTGCTATGACATTATTTGGACTCAAAGCACTTTTATTGAATCACTGAATTTTTAAGCAGTTTTTTTGTTAATAATTATTAATAACAATCCACTTGCCTCAGTAATAATAGTACTGCTCATTTCAGTCATGTTGTAGAACCATCCGTCCTCACAGCTCTGCGTCTCTGTCTCTGCCATGCTTTCGTCCCACAGGCTCTCTGAAGTGTTGAGGCTCAGGATCTGCCACTGAGGAGTGGTATAGCGTTTGCACCGCTCCAGTTTGCCATTTAGACCCAGCGGCACCGTAGCCCGCAGCACATCCACCGCATCAGCGGAGGACATAGAGAGGTTGGCATGAGGTTGGCAGTGGTGAGAGGGCACTGCGGCCACAAAGTTCTGCAGCAGGTTATGGCTGGCCATCATCAGGATTGGCATGCTCAACAGGGTCACATGCAGGACTTGGAAGCGTCCCGTACTGCCCACCTGCTCCAACAGGTCAGAGAACGCCATGGCTCAGATGCTCACAACAACAGGGGAATTCACAGGTATGACTGCTCACGTGAGGAATGCACACTCAATGTTCTGCTTTGAGGAGTGAGCCTGTTGTAAAAATCTGTGGGAGTAAGATAAGATATATTTGTCAAAAGCCCCTGTATTTGTTTGTTCCCAAAATAGAATGATATTGCATTCATAAAATAAGTATGCATAAAAAGATTTAAATAATTCAATTGACACTTTATTTATATAATCATTTAATGCATGTAACCATAATGGCAAATTATAATTAGTCCAACCTGTACTTCTATCAGTTTATTAACATTTTATACCTTAAAATCAATACAATTGAATACAGATTTTACGTTTTTATATTTTATATCATTAATATATTAAATATACTAATTTAACATGTAATGTGATGTATTACATAAATATAAATAAGACAATGAAAGATAAAACAATACATAAAACATATTATTTATATTTTTTTTAGATTTAAATTATTTATGCCTATGGACATTTTATGTACAGTGCCTATATAATATCATCATACCCTGTGAAAATCTATACCTTTACTCACATTACACCCTGCTTTGCTTTTATTGAAGAAAGGCACAGGTTAGGAGAAGACTACAAAAACATTTCAAAGGCTGGAAAAGTTATTTGGAATTTGATTTCAGGGTGTATGACAAATAAAGTCATTATTTTAAAGGGGTATGATGATTTTCTATAGGCACTGTATATGGTAAAAGGGTTTTTCAAAGTTGCAAACAGAACAAAGATTAGTGTTTTACAAGGGAAAAAAACTATTTCAGTCTTTCTACTTCAAACGTTCACATTTAATTCATTGCATTACATGAATACATTTTACTTACTACTAATATCTGAGTAATAATTTATTTGACATATTTTTGGTGTATGCAACATATTAGCCTAAAATGTTATGCAAATTGATTGCAAGATATACATTAAACTAAATTTAAATACAGTCATTTGTATATAATGCCTTTAACCATTTTATGCATTTAGAGGCAGTCAAACATATTACCACATATATATTTTTTAAATCTGCAAACAGAACAGAATTATTGTAGTATGCTTCACAAGAAAATAATATTTCAGTCTAATTCACTGTGTTGCTTTTTGTTGCAATTAATAGTAAAAAACTATTATGGTTAAATCACTTTTGGTTTATGCCTAAAATGCAAATAAATATAATAAATATAAGACATAAATAATCAAGTGCACACACACACACACACACACACACACACCTACACACACCTGCTTGATGGATGTCCTGAGATTTTCCCCTTGAAAAAATAAAAAAAAACGGAGCTACAAAATGATTCTCATTCAGAGAAATGAATAAAGTAACTGTTATGCGCGGTTGTGTAATCAGCTCTGAAATTCCACAGGCTTTTGGGTGGAAATGAACCACAACAGGTTTGCTGTAGATTACAGCTCCTTGTTTAAACCTCTTGTATCACTAAAAATTTTTTCTATGAAGTCCAGGCAGAGATGAAGTGGTCTGGAATCCTTCACTAACCTCTGAGTCCTGAAGCTGGTCCAGTGTCCCGCTGGTGTGGTCTTACTGTGAGGAGCAGAGCACTACTTGGGGTAGATTAGTGTGCGGGACCTTATGTCTCATTATGAATGTGAAAGGGGAGGGGATTATAGGTAAATTAATGATTTTAAGGCATAATTACCAACGGGAAGCTTAGCTGTTGAGTGGGACAAAGGCAGAACATTCTGTTTACATGAGAAATTGAGCAAGTAGGAAACAACAGATAAGACAAGTAGAAGAGTAACCAAAGATATTTAGCCATCAACGGGCTCCTGTCTGTCCTCAGACTCCCCAAGTTCAACCTTTTACCTCATCAATATACTTAGTTTACTGTGAGGCCATAAAACTAAATCTAAAAAAGGTCCTATCAATTATATAGCTTTTTGTACTGTGTGGCCTGCACATTTGAGGTCTGTTAGTGTGGTTTATTTGAGTAAGTGTGAACACTGCTGATTATGAAGTGGATTGAGATCACTGAAAAGGTCCCAATACCCACACTTATTAGCGGAGGTCTTGGCCACTTAGATGGAAAGGTCACCCAAAAGGGAAAATTCTGTCATTATTTAAGCACCATGTTCAAAACCTATATGAGTTTCTTTCTTCTGCTGAACGATAGATTTCAAAAGAAGATATTTAGAAAAATGTTGGCAGCAGGCACCCATTGACTTTTTTCCTATTATGGAAGATATAGGGATCCCAGCAACCAGCATTTTTAAAAAAATATCTTCTTTTGTGTTCAACAGAAGAAAGAAAGTCATAAAGGTTTAAAACAACATCAGGCTGAATACATGAGTTTAATACAATGTTTGGGAACTATCCATTTTAAGAGCACATGCACTGGACAGGACCTACTGTATGTGCACCGGACTGTGACAGGTATGAAAACTGGGTAACTTTTACACAAAATCCATGCTGTATTTAATACTGCATCAGAGTGATAAAATGTGTAAATAAAAATCTGCAAAAACTTTACTTGCATTTTTATAACACTAAGTATGTCGCATTGGTTAATCAAAAGTTCTACACATATTTGTGGTCTTGACACCCAAATGCAGGATATATATAGTTGAAGTCGGAATTATCAACCGCCCTGAATTATTAGCCCGTTTATTTTTTTTCCCCAATTTCTGTTTAACGGAGAGAAGATTTTTTTCAACACATTTCTAAACACAATAGTTTTAATATCTCATTTACAATAACTGTTTTATTTTATCTTTGGCATGATGACAGTAAATATTTTACTAGATATTTTTCAAGACATTTCTATACAGCTTAAAGTGACATTTAAAGGCTTAACTAGGTTAATTAGGTTAACTAGGCAGGATAGAGTAATTAGACAAGCAGTTGTATAACGATGGTTTGTTCTGTAGACTATTGAAAAATTATATAGCTTAAAGGGGCTAATAATTTTGACCTTAAAATGTTTTTAAAAACATTAAAAACTGCTTTTATTCCAGCTGAAATAAAACAAATAGGACTTTCTCCAGATGAAAAAATATTATCAGACATACTGTGAAAATTTCCTTGCTCTGTTAAACATCATTTGGGAAATATTTAAAAAAGAAAAATAAAGGGGGTTTAATAATTCTGATTGCAACTGTAAGTGCAAGAGTGGATACTGGGACATGCCTAAAACCCTCAAACATTTGATTGTTTTGTTTTTTGTACCTTTGTTTTGTACCTTGTACCTATGACAGGTTGTAAAATGATAGTAAATGCTAAACTTACAAGGACTTTCTATTTTCTTTTATTACCAAGAACCCAGCCACCCTAAGTAACTAAATACCATTCATTAATTCATTTTCTTTTCGGCTTAGTCCCTTAAACTAAATACCAGTAAAACTGTAAATATATGGGCGTGCATTTAGGTTGAGACTTCTTTCAGGGACAATAACTCACCCAATACTATTCTTACAACTTTTAATATTAAATCGTTCACTCAGTGTCATTCCAAACCCCCGAGACCAACTGCGGTTCATCTTCGGAACACAAATGAATGTATTTTAGATTGATACCGAGAGCTTTCTATTCCTCCAGACAGGAACAGCCTGTCAGAAAAATACAATAAAAAAAAATTGTCAAAACAGTTCATGGGCCTGTACTATGCAGCTGGATTAGCTTACTAGCAAGTTAAGCTTCAGTTTATGTTTGCATCAATCTTGGGTTTTAGGTAACATGAAGGAAGCTTGCCTATAATCATTCTTTGTTGCTATGGTATTTTGAAGCTGCTGAGCTGAGCAACCATCATGGTACCTAAAACCCAGAATTGGTGCAACTTAAACTGAAACTTAACTGGCTAGCCAGCTCATCTGGCTTCATTGTACATGCCCCATGTACCTTCAATGGTTCAATGTGAATATTATAAAACTACGAGAACACTTTTGTGCACACATAAAACAAAAATAACGACTTTGTTCAACAGTTTATTCTCCTCAGTGTCGGTATAGAGCGCACATTATTACACTGATCTATACCCCAGAAGTAGAGAATGAGTAAATGATGACTTTCATTTTTGGGTGAACTATCCCTTTAACATCCCATTGCAGGCCCCCAGAGATCCCTATACCGTAGTTTGAAACCCCCCGATGTTTGTTTCATAATGCACATTTGCCCCAAATAGTTTTGATGAATTTATTGTATGATACTTTGTGGAAAATGAAACGCTCTGTGGTTGCACTCATGTAGATTTACAATGACCAAAATGATCACAATTTTGCTGAATAAGGCTGACGTAAATGTTGCCGGTTGAACATTTAAGTTATTCACTGTTAATGTGATGAACTTTGCATGCGGTCACTCAATCAGTACTAACTCGAGGGAAGCTGCCATTACACATTCACACACACAAAATATTAATAAAACCATTTTGCAGCATGAATGAAAATTCAAGAGCAGTTTATCCTCAAATCGCATCAGTGAAGAGCAACACCAGCTGCCGGAGCAAATAGCTCAGCGTAGACCCCTGTTCAAAACACACTGTGACAGATCAAGCCAGTTTCTTGTGACCCCTGCCAGTTTGAGAGATGACCTCTAGGTACAAAGGGGGATTTAACATTCCTTACGCAATCGTGGTGGAGTAACCAAGCGCTAGACATTGCTGGTTAGCCATTATAGTACTGTATATCATGTATATTTTTTTTCACTGGCGGCGCATAGAACAACTGACCCCTGATTTTAAGCATGGCTTATGTGTGTGCGAGGGATTGCAAACACGTGGGTAAATACTGAGGTGCTCAAGTGTCAAGAATGAATGGGTCACCGAGTGTGTTTACATAACACTTCTACTCATTCATGGTGAGAAATGACAGAACAAAGCACTTTATTACATAAATGAGTTGTTCTTTAACAAAAGTTATTGAAAAAAAGCCTTGTGTGTGGATTAACTGATGAATATTAATAACAGCTTGTGAAAGAGACTTCAAAGTGCACCATTTTTGAGAGTTTTAATCGCTCCAAAAGGTGTTAAAAATGTGAACAGCAAGCACAAATGCATACGTGATTATGGTCGCACTTTACAAGTAACCATTACCCCCAAGTGTCAACCATTCTGCACACATTAATGATAATCTTGTCGTTTTAAACATACTTTATAAACCAGAACTAGCAGCCAGATGCAATAGTGTTTGAGGTTGGTTTAATTTTTTTTCCAAATATGTGACCCTGGACCAAAAAACTAGTCCTAAATGTCAATTAGTTTTTGAAATGGAGATTTATATATCACCTGAAAGCTGAGTTAGGATAGAACTATATTTGGTAGTGATAAAAAAATAAATAAATCTGGAATCAGAGTTCAAAAGTATCCAAATACTGAGAAAATAAGTTTAAAGTTGACCACATGAAGTGCTTAGTAATGGAAGTTCCTAATCAAAACTTGAGTTTTTAGAGATTTTCAGTAGGAAATTAACAAAATATCTTCATAGAACTAGATCTTTACCTTATATTCTAATATTTTTGTCATAAAATAAATCGATAACTTTGTCCCATACAATTTATTGTTGGCTATTGGCCAAAAATGTACCTATGCAACATAAGACCAAAGGTTTTGTTGTCCAGGGTCACATATACAGTATTTCAGCATTTCAGATGGGGGAAAAAACACTCAAATATAAAATCAAAAGCCATCTGGGATGTGACGTTTCCTCATATCATTCTCAATATGCAATTTCCCAAAAGCCTATGCAGGTCAAGCAATGTTACCAACAGTTTAAACTCACAATGTTTTTGGAAAACACAATTCAGTCTTTTTTTGCTGAACAATGCTGATATAGATGCTACTTGTTGAACATTGATTGAGTTTGTTGAGGTTATTTATTGTTTGTACAGTGAATGACGCACAACATTGAAGATTGAAGATTGACAGATTGCATTGTTGTTGCTATAGGATGACAGGGCAAAATGGGCAGAGCAGGATTCACGAAATTGGGTGAGTGCGGGTTTATTTAATGTCGTCAGGTGCAGCAAGCTTCTCCAGAGTGGGCTCTACACCCCAGATCTCACGGGCGTACTGGGAGATGGTGCGGTCACTGGAGAACTTGCCTGAACCGGCAATGTTGAGGATCACCTTCTTGGTCCATTCTTTAGGTTTCTATCAATTAAAAGAGAATATTAAATCAGAGTTTATCATTTCAATTTTTGGGTAATGTAACAAAAAAAGAGTTAGCACTCACCTTATACAAAGCACTGACTTTCTCTTGGCATTTGATGTAGTCTTCATAGTCAGCAAATACCTTGAACCTGTGCAGAAAGAAGCATGTATGATTTATAAACACTTGGCAGAGAGTTAATTAGGTATACTTGTTCAATCAGAATCTGGCTAACAGTCCCAGGGGAGTATTACAGGAAGATTCTTATCTTAGGTCTATTTGGTTAGCGTTCCAATAATTTTGAAGTTAGGACAGGTTGTTTCTGTAATACCACCTTATCAGGATAAGATATAAGGATAAGATAAGCATAAGATAACGCACATAAGAAATGCAGTTCTGTAAGAGCTTTTGTCC
>CAIGQW010000287.1:4070331-4092099 GCA_903798125.1 Danio choprae | reverse complement strand
ATATATATATATATACAGTTGAATTATTAGCCCTCCTGAATCATTACCATGATGACAGTACATAATATTTTACTAACTAGATATTTTTCAAGATACTAGTATTCAGTTTTAAGTGCAATGTAAAGGCTTAACAGGGTTAGTAATGCAAATTAGGTTAATTAGGCAATCATTGTATAACAATGGTTTGTTCTGTAGACCTGTAAAAGATATATATTGCTTAAGGGGCCTAATAATATTGACCTTAAAATGGTTGAAAAAAATTAAAACTGCTTTTATTAAAAAAATCTCCAGAAGCTAAAATATTATAGGAAATATAATAAAAAAAGAAAAATTCCTTGCTCTGTTAAACATCATTGGGAAATATTATTAATATAAATAATATTGGGAAAAAATATATATATCACAAGACAACTAATAATTTTGACTTCAACTGTATATATGATCCTCCAAAAATGTCAAAAGCCCTGACTGAAAATGATTAGATTTATTTTTATTATGTCATTTTAGAATATTTTGTATTCATGTAAACATTTTGTATACATTTGGATGCATACATTTTTGTTGTCCTTTCCAAAAATATATGATCATTCTCAAATGATAAACCACCCAACACTGAAAACACAAAATAGTGATCGTGAAAA
This sequence comes from Danio choprae, assembly GCA_903798125.1. NCBI lineage: Eukaryota > Metazoa > Chordata > Actinopteri > Cypriniformes > Danionidae > Danio > Danio choprae. Next base: position 4,091,458 of record CAIGQW010000287.1, on the reverse strand, counting down.
CTCAAAGAAATGAAAGCGCAGGTAACACTCACGGTTGTAGAAAGTGATGATGTGCAGACAGTTGAGCAGCTGCCTCTTATACTCATGGATTCTCTTCACCTGGATATCAAACATGGAGTTGGGGTTGATCTTCACTTTGTAGTGCTCCTCCAGGTGCACAGCAAACTTCAGCTTGTTCTCCTTAAAGAGGTGGGAACAAACCGGTTTAAAATCCAAAACCCACTGGGCTGTTGATACGAACCACATATGCACATGTTTCCAACCTGTTTAACTTTGGCGATATCTCGAATGAAAGCCTCGTCATTGACAAAATCACGAAGCTTTTGCAGCTGATCCAGGTCACGGATGAAGTCCTCTCCGATTTTCTAACATTTGAAAAGGCCAAAGAAATTAAAGTTGTTTCTGGTATGTTATATATAGTATTTGGCTATAATTGTAGATGCTTAAAGGGATAGCTTACCCAAAAATTTACTCACGATTTACTCAAGTACTTTCAACACTTTATGAGTTTTTGAAAATACTTTGACGAATTTTGAAAACGATTTTGACGAATTTTGGAAACCGGTAGCCATTGACACCCATAGTAAGAAAAAATATGACTATGGAAGTCAATTGTTACAGGTTTCCAACATTATTCAAAATATCTTGCTTTGTTTTCAACAGGTTTGGAACAAGTGGAGTGCAAATAAATCATTACAGAATTTTCCCTTTTGGGTGAACTATCCCTTTAAGTATATGCTTTTTTTGGCCAGGCATTACTGTGCACAAACTTTGAGGAGTTCAGTCATTGCTAGTTATTTTAACAAGCAAAAAATAAGCTATGGATGATGGCACCAACCTCTGCGATGACCTCAGCCAGACCAGGGTTGCACATTACTAACCAGCGGCGAGGGGTGATGCCATTGGTTTTGTTCTGGAATTTATGTGGATCCATCTCATAGAAATCTTTGAATCTGTTTAGTAAAAGAATAGTTAATCAGTTATGTCATTAATTACTGACCCTCATGACAGTTAGAAGCAGTACGGATTCAAGTCAATTATTCATTAAAACTCATTAGTAAGAACAATTACATATAGTTTTGTTCTTTTTGCAATCCGGATCAGCAGCAGAGTCCCAAAAGAACAATTTATTCATTAATTGAGCTCTCAACTTAATGATCCGATGACAAATTACAGTCTGTCAAGGAACACGAAGCTGTCATATACTGTCACTATTGAATGAACAGCTTTTTTTTCTTGTTAGTTAAAGGGTTAAATCAATCCAAAAGGGCAATTCTGTCAACATTTACCATTGATCATTTCATAATCGTTTCAGATCTTAAAGGGCACATATTTTACCCCTTTTTTAAGATTGGGTCTCCAGAATGTGTCTGTAAAGGTTCAGCTCAAAATACCCATCAGATTATTTATTATACCTTTTTTGTATATTAGAAATTTGAGCGTTTTTGACTGTAGCTGTTTGGTGCCTGTGCCTTTAATGCAAATGAGCTGCTTCTCCCCGCCCACTGTTCCCACGTGCATGTCAGAGCAAAAAGAGATTGCTCACTATTGCTATGATTGGTGTAGTTTCTCCTGCTGCGTCTCATGCATAAGCAGTACAGTATCAGACAAGAATGAAGCAGATCTCCCTTACTACAGTAAGAACTTTACCAATGGTTATTTGATGTATTTGTTGTGGAGCACAAACACACACACACACACACACACACACACACACACACACACACACACACACACACAAACACACAAACAAAGGACAGGATACACGTTAATATTCACTGCTGTATGGATATCCGTTATGTTAATGTACAAAATAAACCTGATTTAAGTCCATGAACCGGGATTGAAGCATCTTCTTTCATAATTGTACTGACACTATGCGGCTGTGGTGAAGAATTACAAACTTTAATTCTTCTTTATTACAAACATGCACTGTTTTAGAAACGTTTTAAACTTTAAAACTCATTCTTGAGGTTCTGCTGAACACAGCAAGCTGAACAAATCATTTAATCCCGGTTGCTTTGTGCAGGTCCAGTCTTGTGGATATGAGTATACACGTTACTATGGAGACATGTTAATACGCGGCTGTCAGTCAATTCGGTGGGCAGGGAAACCACACTCCTACGTCAAGTTGCGGTCGGCCTCAAAATGGGAGGGATTTGGATTCTATATTTAACATCAGGAAATTTAAAGAAAGAGACTTTTTGTCTTTCTATCACTCCAATATGACTGTGGACACACTATACATACACACAGTTCTGTCCAAACAACTTACAAAAGAGGATTTTCATCATAGGTGGCCTTTAAGAGATTTTTTCTTTGTCCATTAAAATCTGTTCATCCAGATTTCTGATTAAGTGTCCAAATGTGCATATGGAGTAGGTATAACATTTGAACTTGAATGTACTCTTGATCTTTAGAAAAGTACTATTAGTACACTACAGAATCTCACCAGAAGTAGTACGTCATCTGTTTACTTCTTGCCTACTGTTTTTCTAATACTATTAATTTTGACAAACTACTCTGCTCACATATTGTTCTTTGCATACAGACTGTTGGATGCATTGTTAGGCTGTAAGTAAAGTTTCTAGTATAAATTAACCTTTTGCTAGTATTTCTAGCATGAATGTAAATGTTGTTAGCATTTCTTGCACACATTAGCACGTTGTTAACATAGCAAGCAGTTGCATGACTTAAGATGTTGGTATCATATTTATCATGTCATATTTCATATACATAACCATGCAGATAGCAAGAATGAACATGCTCTTAGAGTTTTTTTTTGAATGAATTATCATGTTGCTAGCAATAACTAACATGCTTTTTATGTTAATTCTTTAGCATGAATTAGAATGTTGTTGACATGAATTATGTTGCTAACTTGAATTATGTTTTATCTTGAATTTGCAGGTAGAACAACATATGCTGTAAGGTAGGTTTTGACACATGCTGGTTTTACTGGTCGTGAGCTGGTTTAAACCAGCTCAAAGAACTCAACCAGCAAAGAACCAGCTTAAACACTTGTGTGTGGGGTTTTTTTTCAGCAGGATTTTGGCTAAATTTGCATGTTTCTGAAAAGTTTAATGTTTTCAGCATGCTTAGCATGTTGTTAGCATGAATTAGCTTCTAGCATCTAAGTCATTTAAATGAGTTTTCAGAGCCATTTATTGTTGGATTAGTTAGAAACGAGATAGCATAAAACTTTTAGGGTTCTTACACCTTTTTCAAGGCCAAATTTAAGCACTTTTTAAGCACTTTCCAGGTGAATTTTTAAACTTTTTCAGCACTTTACAACTGTGCTAAATTACATATTTACATACATACATGTACATCGTCATCACAATATATTAGATGCTATTATTATTTTAGGGGAAATTTTTGATGTTTGCCCCGAGCCCATTATCAACACTGCAATACAGTAATTTACTCTTAAATGACAATTACTTAAATGTTTAAATGTGGATTCTTGCCTAAAATCAAATCTGTTAATCTTTTAAGTAATTCTGTCTCTTCAGAAGGCTTCATACAATTCAAATTTATATTGTATTCTCTATCTGAACACCGTTAAGCAGGTTGATCAAACTTTCCTTAGAGGACAAAGATTTGATTAAAAATCTCTTCATTTGTGTTCCAAAGATGAATGAATTTTTGTGTCTGGAACATCATAAAGGTGAGAAAATGAAGAGTGAATGTTTATTTTGGGGTAAACTGGCGCTTTAAGACAATATGTATAAATCTGTGGTTAATGTGGTTTGTCTTTTATGCATGTTTAAATACTTACACTGTAGCTTTGAGGATGTCCGAGTGGATTCGTGCGACACCGTTGACTGCATGGGCACCAACAATACACAGATGAGCCATGTTCACCCTCTTCTGTCCGCCCTCCTCAATCAGAGACATGCGGCGTAAACGGTCCATATCACCGGGGTAAAGAGAGGACACACGCTACACCCATAAACAAATATATAGTTATTTATACAACACACTCAAATTTAACCTTTGAGCATTAATCTAAAGTATATAATTTGAACTATGCCATATGTGATTTTCAGGATTCCCTTTAATAAATGTCAATCCATTTTATTAATTTTTTACTTATTCTTATGCAGTACAGAAATATGTTTTTTGTATTGCATAAAATACTTGGATAAAAATATATATACAAAAATTAAAACTTTATTTTATTATTGGTAAGTTTATTCAACTGGGACAATGCAGTGTAACATTGCTGTATAACAAATCCACATTTAGGCTTCTAGCCAAAACTAACTTGCAGCCCTAGTTCCTGGTTAGGCTTTTATACAATAATAAAGCAGTAAAAATATCTTTCAAATTTCTATTTCTATGATGCACCTTTTGAATAGTGAGGACTGATGTTTACTATAGTTTGGCCAGAGCTCCTGAAATATCTTTTTTTTTGTTCTCCTGTGTGCACAAATTGCAGATTATATAAATATTATTATATTTAAATATGAACTTATTGATTATTGGCATTTATACCAGAATCGGCCATGAGAAGGATGTAAGTATTGGCGTAGGATCACATTTTTCATATTGTGCATCCTTAGTATTCAATTCAAAATGAAAAAGTCTTAGTGACCCCAAAATGGTGTGTTTGTTAGGGTTCATTTTAGATATCTGTGAATGAGGAAGTAAAAATTGACTCATTTTTTGTGTAAAACTGTTGTGGTTTAGTGTAGTGTTGAAGCTGGACCTCCATGTGGCGGCGGTTGATTTCGTAGATGATCTCGAGATGTCGGGGCAGCAGGGTCTGGAAGAGGTCGATAGGCCAGCGTTCCAGAGCCTCAGGCAGCACAGTGTGGTTGGTGTAGGCGCAGGTCCTAACACAGATGTCCCATGCCTGCGGAGAGCGAGGAAATCAACACAGCTACAGCTTGTCCGGTACACTTCATTTATATCCAACTTATGTAACACCTTTAAGCTAATGCCCGCTATACACAAGAGAAAAAAGAACACATTTTATTGTAACTAATACAAACAAATAGTGAAATAAGCTATGGTGATCAGGATGATTTTTGGAGACCGTCTGAGCTTCTCTGTACTTGGTCGCCCTCTGGTGTTTGCCCATTCAGTGTTTTATGAAACAGATCTATGGCAAGCTGTTTTAACATTTTATCTATAAAAAAAACAGTACTCTATCTAGAGTACTTATTTCTTTTAGCATACCATTAACCCTTAACTGTCCCACCAAGAAAAAAAAGATGTTTGGATTGCATTTCTTAACTCCTAATGTCGCTAGTTAATACACTCAATGCATTGTTTTTTCAACACATCCCATAATTTCTAAAATATCAGCCTCTACCAAATGGTTGATATGTCGGTTTATGGTAAAAGTACCAGACCTAATACATATACTATGAAAAGTCTGAAAATATGAAGTGTAAGACCAATTTAATTTTAAAAATATTCAAAATAAAACCTTTTTAAAAACCAAATCATTTTTTTTAAGTATGTCATAAAATATTTCAGATTTTCATTTAACATGCTTTCTTGTTTTTTTTTTGTTTTTTTACAATAAAACCAAAATCAAGTGTAGTAGTGCAACACGACGTTTGTTTTATTTTTAATTTTTTTTGTAAACCAACAATGGGCCTCACGGTGGCGCAGTGGATAGCACGTTCGCCTCACAGCAAGAAGGTCGCTGGTTCGAGCCTCGGCTGGGTCAGTTGGCGTTTCTGTGTGGAGTTTGCATGTTCTCTCCGTGTTGGCGTGGGTTTCCTCCGGGTGCTCCGGTTTCCCCCACAAGTTCAAACGCATGCGGTACAGGTGAATTGGGTTAGCTAAATTGTCCGTAGTGTATGAGTGTGAATGGGTGTGTATGGATGTTTCCCAGAGATGGGTTGCAGTTGGAAGGGCATCCGCTGCGTAAAACATTTGCTGGATAAGTTGGCGGTTCATTCCGCTGTGGTGACCTAGGATTAATAAAGGGACTAAGCAAATGAAAATGAATGAATGAATAAACCAACAATGCTGTGTGTGTAAGCCATTATTTAAAACAGTCATTATTTAAATGACTTTAACAGTCATTATTTAAAACAGTCATTCTTTAAATAACTTTAACAGTCATTATTTAAAACAGTAAAAACATGGTCAACCGTTTGGTAGAGCGGCAGTCAAAGGGTTAAGTACACGTAGATACATTTTTGGGCTATTAGGTCATAGGTCTTATGCTTGGGACTTTTTTTTCATTTTTTAAAAGACACTAGGGTAACACTTATTGATCATAACATTTATTGATCATAGTTTAACATTAACTAATGCATTATTAAAGTCTAAAGTTGTGAGGCTAAAGTTGTAATGTTAAATAACATTAACTAATTCTAACAAAGATGATTAAATACTGTAATAAATGTATTACTAATTGTTTTTTAATCTTAGTAAATACATTGATTATTCATTCATTCATTTTCATTTCGGCTTAGTCTCTTTATTAATCTGGGGTCGCCACAGCGGAATGAACCGCCAACTTATCCAGCATATGTTTTACGCAGCGGATGCCCTTCCAGCTGCAACCCATCTCTGGGAAACATCCATACACACCCATACACTACGGACAATTTAGCTTACCCAATTCACCTATACCGCTTGTCTTTGGACTTGTGGGGGAAACCGGAGCACCCGGAGGAAACCCACGCCAACACAGGAAGAACATGCAAACTCCACACAGAAACGCCAACTGACCCAGCCGAGGCTCAAACCAGCGATCAGCGACCTTCTTGCTGTGAGGCGAACGTGCTACCCACTGCGCCACTGTGAGGCCCAATACATTGACTAATGGACCATTATTTTAAAGTGTTACCGTCACTAGTACTTATTAATTAAACAATTATTCTGTTTCATTAGATATTAGTAGCTTATCAAGATACTATTAGATACTAATATATTTTAATCAGACACATATTCATTAGATACTACTAGTAGTTCATGATTAGATACAAATACCCAATGAATAAGTAGTATTACATATTGTAAAAAATTATGAACAAAATGTTTGTTGCATTTTTTTGAGGCTATATTGATAACATGGCACTAAAATGCTTCTTTCTCACAAATACAAAATGAAAACTAAATCGTTTCTTAATGCACATTAATCATGCAATGCATAACTAGCAACCCAAACATGTACAGGTATTCTGTATCTAAAAGTATGTGCATTATAAAATATCAAAGATATGGTAAACCTTTCTCATTGCGGCAATCCAGCAATTGACTCTGATTTTACAAGGGAAAGTATTAGCTACTTTACATTGTTTTGGTTGGGGTTTGAGGTGTCAATGTTGAGGTGGAAATGTTCTTGGACCTGGCAACCCTGAACTACTAGTATATATAACAAAATATGTACAACTGGAGTACATACTAGTCAAAACTGAATAGGTGATATTGTGGCTGAAATTTGTTATCTAATAGTATATAACAAATACGTACTAGTACTTCTGTAGTGTACTATGTACTAGTATGTATTAATATGTACTAGTGTTTAATGAATAATTATTAGTAGTATTATAAAATGAATAATAATTAATTGTGGGCCTCACAGTGGCGCAGTGGGTAGCACGTTCGCCTCACAGCAAGAGGGTCCCTGGTTCGAGCCTCGGCTGGGTCAGTTGGCGTTTCTGTGTGGAGTTTGCATGTTCTCCCTGTGTTGGCGTGGGTTTCCTCCGGGTGCTCCGGTTTCCCCCACAAGTCCAAAGACATGCGGTATAGGTGAATTGGGTAAGCTAAATTGTCCGTAGTGTATGAGTGTGAATGGGTGTGTATGGATGTTTCCCAGAGATGGGTTGCAGCTGGAAGGGCATCCGCTGTGTAAAACATATGCTGGATAAGTTGGCGGTTCATTCCGCTGTGGCGACCCCAGATTAATAAAGGGACTAAGCCGAAATGAAAATGAATGAATGAATGAATGATAATTACTTGTATTTAATTTATATTTTATTATTAATAAGCAATAGCAACTTATTAAAGGTCCTGTGAAGTGCTTTGAAATGTGCATTTTTATTCAATGTTTGACGTAATCTCAACTGAAACACGAAGGGTGGGACATAGTGTAGCTCCTCCCCTTTTAATAAAACAGCCAATAGCGTTTTGCTTTATTACCGCTCTGCCAGTGAGAGTGGTTGAGCTCAAGCACATCAAATATAAAGCGTCTTGAAGGAGGAGGGGCATGTCAGACACTGATTTGATGAGAAACTGAAGTATGAGATGATGTGATAAAAAAACTTTGATCCATTTGGGGCGGAAGTGACAAACTACAAGCCTTACATGTTTATATCTGTTTTATATCTTCTAAACACACATTTTTAGTTTGGAGCACACTAGCTTATGGATATCCTAAACTAACAATACTGATACTAACATAAAAACTTTATTTGACTTTCATGGGACCTTTAATAACTACTAGTAATTAATGAAGAATTACTGGTGCTTAATGGATAAGATACTAGTATTATTACCATGAAAGTATAAATTTCTGAGTTATATACAATAAATGTTAAAATTGCTTGTCATAACAAGACGAAAGAATGAATGATTAATTAACGTAATGACATTTGATAACAAATTTCGAACCTTCTCCCAAGGTAGTTTCTCTTCATCAACCAGGACTCTCATCAGTTCAGGGATGGCTAAGGCAGGGTGAGTGTCGTTCAGCTGAATGGCCACCTGAGAAGAGCCAAACAAAAAGGGAATAATGGAAAAAGCAGAGCTGTGACAACTACATCCTTCACAGTCGAAAGATACTTCAAGACAAGCATATTTCAGCGACACCTGTAGATATGTATAAGATATGTGAACGCAGCTGACCTTGTCGGGTAGAGTGCTGAAGTCTGTGCGCACTATATCCCTGGAGCCGAACTTGGAGGCCTTGAAGCGACGGATGATGTCCTGGAGAGTCGCAGCCACTACAAAGTACTCTTGCTTCAGTCGGAGCTCTTTACCTTCAAAAAACTGAAGCCAAAAAAGTCCAGACAGGTATTCAAATACTACATCAATCTGTACAAAAAAAAAAAAAAACTATGGCTTTTTCTAAAGGAATAGCTGACCTTTTAATGTTTTTGTGTCTTTTTTTGTAGCTTCATTTAAATCAACCAGTACATTTCCTTGAAATTTCTTGTTTAGGGTTGAAATTACATGTGGGTAAGTAAATACTAACTCGATTATTATTATTTAGGTGAGCTATTCCTTTAAATCGAGGATTAGCTGTGTGTTTACTGACGTTGTCGTTGGGGTAAAGCACACGAGAGATATTTTCTGCCAGGTTCCTGTCCAGAACGGCCTGAATGTAGCCACCAACATTGACTGAGGATGGAAGAAGAACATGTGAGACAAAGACCAGTTTGGATATTTGAAGGCCCTGATATGCTTATGGCTTTCTCATGGCATTTTATGGCAAATTTTTAAATGTTTGAGCAATTGTATACTTTTAGCAAATATCCTAATGCTGACCTACAGTCATGTGAAATAGTCTATTGACTTCCATGTTTTTCAGGATGAGAACTAGACTTACACTGAACTATTGCATCATCTTTTTTTTGTTTGTTTGTTCAGTTGCAACTTTACAAACCCGCAAAAGGCATTCCTCTGCAACCCTTCCAAACATGCAATCCTTGTCCTCTCTTTTAACTTTAACATTTCACATGTTAAGTGAGGCCTGTATTGAAATTCTTTAGTTGTCTGCCATTTCTCTGAGCACTACACGGTCTGATCTTGAAGTGAATTTGTTGGGATGATCACTCCTGGGAATATTTGAATGTCTTCCACTTCCAACTTCCAACTGTTTAATGATGGACTTCTGATTGAAAAATGGCTTAATTACTCCTGCTAGATTAATGGCAGAAACTGTTGCTTCTCAAAGATCATTGCTTATGTTCTTCCAACTTGGCAGTGTGTTAACACACCTGAGAGTTCCAGACCAAGAAACTACCCATTGAGATGGACATACTTGCTGACGATCAGTTAATCAAAGGCATTTGATTCCATCTTAATCCCTATGTTAACAGTACTGAAGTTCCAAATTTGTCACCCATGACTTTTCTATTTTGGCTTTATTTTTGTTTAGTAAAAAATGTCATGGTGTAATATGCCATGTGTTGTTGTTCATCTGAGGTTTTATTTTCCAATTTAAAGCCCAGCCTGGACCAGATTGTTTTTTTATGATATCCCAATACAGAAAAACATGGCATTCAATAGAGTGTCCTAACGTTTTTCACATCGCTATACATATGACATAGATATCTGGGGAATCTGAAGGTCAAGGAAACATGATGAACTCTTCATCCTTCCTGAACAATGGACTTCCACCAAAGAACACCATTGTCATGAAGGGGGTATCATGGTAAGCAACAATGTTCAGGTTGCATGTATCAAATATACACCCATGTAAATGGAAGTTTTCCCAGAAGAACATTGTCAAGAGATTCACAGTAGCGATTTGTAGTAGCCCTACCTACAGTGCATCTCTGTTCCATTACCATACATCTATATAAAATAAAAGGGGACTTATCAGACCAAGTGACCTTTTCCACTTCGCCAAGGTCCAGTTCTCACATGCCTGCTATAGGCATGAAACAGAGGTCAGCATAGCCATTCCAATAGGTGTGCAGCTATGCAGCCCCAGTATGCAAGGGAGTCTAGTGCACTATGTGTTGTCTTGCCTACTTGTACTGTACCACAGTGGACTTTCCATTGGCTTTAAACAGATGGACAAGCCTTTGTTGCTAGTTTGTTCTTTATCAACCACTGTAAGCAAATTGTCACCACTGTTGACCAGGAGCAACCCAAGCCTTACCATTTCAAAGATACAAGATACAAGCTGGAGATTCTGAGCTTCTCATACTTATTAATCAGTACAGACCAATGGTAGTTTGAAGATGTTTGCAACCTTTACAGATAGTTTGCTTTAATGACAAGTGGTTTCCATCCCCAAACAAACTCCAATTGTTGTTGTTTTTATGGAATCATGGTCACACTTTACAATAAGGTTTCATTAGTTAATGTATTAATTAACATGAACTAATAATGAACAATACTGGTTGTTAAGCATTTATTAATCATAGTTCAACATTTACTAATGCATTATTAACATCCAAATTCATGTTTGTTAACATTAAATAATGGACTGTGAGTTAACATTAACTAACAATAAACAACTGTATTTTCATTAACTAATGAACAAATACTGTAATAAATATATTGTTTATAGTTTGCTCATGTTAGTAAATGCATTACCTAATATAACCTTACTGTAAAATGTTACCGGAATCATTTCAGTTTGTTCTTTGATTCTAAAGTATATCAAGGCCTTTATTCTGGTTAATATGATCTAGCCTTATATTTGTGTACAGCATGTACAGTAATTGTTACTGATACTCACAGTCTTTCAGGTTAAACTCGCACGGGGCCTTGGCAGACCACAGCCTCATGGTGTTTACAATGTTGTTTCTGTATCCGGGTACAGGGGTGTCATAGGGTAAAGCCAGGACAACCTGTGTAAGCCATATAAAAGAAGCTTTGTGGGTATAATAACAGTAAACACAACAGCTTTATGAATGTGGATGCTATACCTGGGTATCCACCCATTTCACTCCATCTGGGTGATGCTCAGTTCTACCATAAAAGTGCACAGGACGCATATATTCTGGTCGAGCTTTCTCCCATGGGTTACCATAGCGGAGCCAGTCGTCTGCCTCTTCAACCTGTCAATCATCAATATTATTCAAATTTCAAGAATTTTGAGAAAAGTCATATTTCTGCATAATCTTTGCAAATAGAAAAAAAGAAGATGGTACTTTGATGGCAGAAGAGTGTTCTGAGTGGCTTCTATTAAGTGATTTTTGGTTGCTGGGAGTCCTCGGTGGTTTGTTATGTACTGATAGGGGGTTTCTAGGTCTACTTTAGTTATTTTGTGATTTATAGGTGGTTGATATGGTGTTCTGTGTGGCAAATCCAGAATAATAGGTGGTTGTTAGGGTGTTTTGAAACGTTACTATAGAATGATATGTGGTTGCTAGGGTTTTCTGAGCAGTTGCTATGCAGTGATAGGTTTTTGACGTGTTTTAAGTGATTTCTAGTGCTGGGTTTTGTTAGGACAATAACAGGTGGTTGCCAGGGGAATCTGAAGAGTTGCTATGTAGTGATAGATGGTTGCTTAGATGTTCTGAATGGTTGCTATAGTGATGATAGAGGTAGTGGTTTTGTAAGGGCTAGGAGTGTTCCGGGTAGTTGATAGGCAGGTTTTAATTAGCTGCTATGCAATGATAGATGGTTGCTAAGTTTTCTCTTTGGTTTCTAGTGCTGGGTTTTGATTAAAAAAGTAACAGATGGTTGCTGAGGGTTTGCTGTGTACTGATAGATGGTCGCTAGGTCTACTGTAGTTATTTTGTCATGATAGATGGTTGCTATGGTGCTGTGGCGGGCAAATTTGCCATAATAGATGGTTGTTAGGGTGTTTTGGGTGGTTGCTATGGAATGATAGGATGGTTGCTATGTATTTTGGGTGGATTCTAGTGCTGGGTTTTGTTAGGACAATAACAGGTGGTTGCCAGGGCAATCTGAAGAGTTTCTGTTTAATTACAGATGGTTGCTATGCGGTAACATTGCTATGATAGGTTGTGCTCTGCATGGTTGCTAATGTGTTCTGGGTGGCAACTCTGCAATAATAGATGATAACTAAGGTCTTCTGTATGGTTGCTATGCAATGCTAGGTGGTTGCTGGAGTCTTCTGGGTAGTTGCTTGCCAGTTGTTTGTTTACGAACACCACAAATACATTTTTTATTTCCATTATTCCAGTTTTTTACTCTAAAGTACCTGCCAGCCATTAGATATTTTCTGGTTGAAGATTCCAAACTCATAGCGGATGCCATAACCGTAGGCAGCCAGTCCAAGGGAGGCCATAGAGTCCAGAAAGCAAGCTAGCAGACAAAGACAGAGAGACACCAAAGGTGAGTGTGCATTTTCAGAAACTGATTCATCATGCCTGTGAAAAGTTCTAAAGCTTTGAACGTTTCAAAGCAGGCAGCTTCACTGTTTTATGACTTTCTTGTGTAAAAAAAAAAATCCATACAGAGAATGATTGCTCATGTCAGATAACTAACCAGCAAGACGACCAAGGCCTCCGTTTCCCAGTCCAGCATCTTCCTCCATTTCCTGCAGCTCCTCCATGTCCAAACCCAACTACAGGACAAGGTATACAATGAGGGTGTGAATAACAAATTACAAATACTCATGATACTATAACAAATAGTTTTTTTCAGACATTGTACTTTTAAATTAATAAAAAAATGTGCACTTTTATTTCTGCACACTTTAGGTGAATTAACTGTACTCCACTATTTTCCCTCCGTATGTAGTTGCTGCCTAATAATTGTATTTTTTTTATGAGTCAGTGTGTTTCCTTAGGGTGAGAATAATGATTCTTATGACATACTGCAGAGTTAAATGACTTCCAGCACACCAGCTCTGGATGTAATAGTCAGAGCTTGACCTACTCCATGGAACTAAAAGGTGGAGTTATGTTTAAAGTCTGCGTGAACTGTAAGTTCCTCCCTGAGACTTTTATTTCAGTATGTTGATGTACTTCCAACTGAAACAGAATATTGAGTAGGGGTTGGGCTTTCTTTTTACACATTATTCCCTCATAGCAAACTAAGGGTAGGAGGGGCATGGTTAAAAATATTGTGGCTGAAGCCGTCAAACTGACTTCAACAGAGAAGGGCCACCACTTCAAACGCTGAAGAAAATAGTCAGATTTTAATTGAAGATTACCAAAAACAAAAAAAATTGTGGATAAGCACAGATTAATTGTTCATCCAATGAATAATAATGTGTGCTAGCAAAATAAACATTGTTCATCATTTTTATTTCAATCATTTTTTATTTCACACTGTATTATCTAGTCCCACCCCTCATGCAATATGGACAGGAACTAGATGTGAAGATCCATCCACTAGGTCTACAGTGAGTAGCCTTTAGGTTTTTAATTCGACATCAGTGTTGAATCCAAATTTTTTAAACGGTACCAGTAAATAAATGGTGCATGAAGCCTGTGCTTAAAAAAAGAAATGCTGTCTAATAAAACAATGAATGTTGGATGACTTTTTGCATGACATTTTTTTCAATGCCAAGCTGTAATAAAAACATAGTACAGTAGTAATTTAACTAATTACAAAAGGTGAATTATCAAAGCTTTTAGTCAACTAATCATTCTAACAATGATTGGATTAATCACAATCTGCACTGCTGCATCTCTCAGACAAATTAATATATATTTAGTTACTAACATCTTAAGTAATTGAATGTTGCGGTGACAGTGTTATTAAAATGGAAAATATTTTTAACCCATTGCCAATGTGATGTTGAACTTTCATGTGATTTGTCATATGTTATGATTTAAATAGTGACAAGTGAACTGAAAATCTTTGTATTAGTTTTTCGCTGCTATTTGCAAATTAGATGCATTTTATCATTGATCGTGATATATTGTAAAAAGTTTGTCAAAATAAAAACTTATAGAGTATATACTGGCAAAGGACAATGTACAGGGTTTCCATACTTTTTAAAATCACATAATCCATTATAAGCAGTAGAATCTGCAGCATAGTAGTCATGAATACTTCAAATTTTCTTCTGAAGTAGTTTTTTGGACTAGATTTTGAGAACTCTGGTCAAATGATATTTTTTGGATTGTATAATGGTATTTTCACTACTTTTGTTTCCAGTCCAATTCATCAGTTTCAAACAATAATCTAAATCGGGGTGGCTAAAGAGTTTAGATCCAACCCCAATTATACACACTTAAACCAGCTAATCAAGCTCTTACTAGACATAGAAGAATGCGTGTTTAGGAAAGCTGGAGCTAAACTCTGCAGGACAGTGTTTGGGCACCCCTGAAAAGCTGCAATTTCTGAATTTAGCCCAAAATTAAGCAACTGATGCAAAATTTAGAGGAGATTTCAAGTAAATTTTGGACACTCAGGACACTTTTGTGCATTGTTTTATATCATATAACATTACTTTCCTCATCCAGTGTTCATTGTCATATACTTGGCACAGCGCTGTGCTTCTCCTTAGTTGTGTGATCAGCTTTAGATGCTTCATGTGAGACAATTGCAATGCGCATTTAGTCAGAAGCTGTTTGAATAAGGCTACACTTGTTGTATTGATCCCTAAAATTAGACATTTGGACACGATTTTTCTAATGCTATTGTTGAAGAGAATTTAGGTTTAGTTTAATTTGACCATTTAGATTAATTCATGTATCAAATATGATGTAGTAGGCTTTATATAATTAAGACGGTTAGTTAACACTTTCTCCCTTTGTTTCCCTCAGTGGTCCCTTTATGCAAACTACAGAGAACAATGGTTCTTTTAGGTTCTTGATTCCATGACCTGTGGGAACCCTGTTTATTGTGTGGCCTTACCTGATAGGTGGCTTCATCACAAGCGTTCTCAAGTGCCAGGTTCACCATAGTGTTCTGCAAGGTACGACCCATGTAGAACTCCAGAGAGATGTAATAGACACGCTAACAAACACAAGAGTGATAACGATCAACAAATTGAGAACAATTATGAGAAAAATTGAATTGTTTACATGTTGTGTACTTCAGTAGATTCATTTAGGGTTACTAAGTCACGCTCCCCTGAGAGCTCCCTAACACTAAGGACTATTCATAGACTTTATTAATACTTCCTGGCAGAGGGATGATTTAACACATGGCAATCCGATACCATCCCTGTTGTAGCCTTTGACATTTTGGCTCTTCCTTTGGTGTTGGGTATGGAAAGCACAAGAGAGATGGAGACAGTGGAGGTGAGAGTGGGTGTGTGGAGGCACGACAGGCTGAAACAGACTAGTCAGAGATTGGGGAAGGTCACTGGTGTTATGTAACACTGGCATTTTGACTCCAGCAAAAATAACCAGCAGTGAGGTCGCTAGCAAAGGTTACAGAGTGTGTAATGCTATTCTGTAAAGCAGCTAATGAAGAATGCCCGAGTGCAGAGCAATGTGCTGCTGATGTTAAACAGATTAAACTATAAAAATGATGGGTAAACCACACACTTCTGGCCACACCAGAAACTTCATAGAATCCAAAGGCCTTGGAATTGGTTTCTTATCCATTCCCTGGTCACTTTTGCAAGATAATGGACATCAGACTTATTAATTAAGTAATGTATAGCGCATTTATTGTGTATTGCCATAGACCCAAAGATTTACAATTGAATGCGGAGGTCTCTTCACACCACGACCATATTAAAGCAAAACTGATCAACCCTATGTTTGTTGCTGATGTCCTCTTAAAGGAACAGTATGGAAATCAGACCACAACAGTGTATAAAAATCTCAGAAGATGTCCAGGTAATTCTATTTGAGATTTTTATGTAAAGCCATCTGGTAAGTCTTTACTTATAATGTAACCTCTTTTTTCCATATAGGTTTCTACATTGATCTTTCTTATAGTGAGCAACTTTTGACCTTTATATCATAGACATCTCTTCCATCCAAGGATTCAGATTAGACTGGAGAGTAAAAGGTCAGGGATGCTGAGCTGTGGTTTCATCTCCCATCTTCCCATTTGGATTTTGATGCCTTAAATACTGACACCTTCTTGTTATACTGTTATTCTGCTGCTTGTTAAAATACAGAGCAAGGTCTGTCTTGTAACCTTTGAATTGGTGACAAGGCTGCATAAAGTCCATAAAGAGTGGCACGGGCCTATTCAGATTGATAAATAATCCACCCAATTGCACGAAATATGACTGTTATTAAAGTAACAGTATTATTAAAAAGTAATAAGATCCTGGGGAGCTGTCAATATGAATGGCCAGTTCCAGGCAAGTGTACTCATGCCTACCATGATTGGTCACTACCCACTGTACCATACCTGAAATCATGTTTACAGCATATTGGTTGAACTTCCCATTATTTTTCAGATGACATTAAAAAATATTGTATTATCACCATAATTTCAGTGCAATCAGATCTTGAATGTCCTTTAGCAAATTAGCATGTAATGCTACTTTACAGAATGAGGATTACCTCAAGATCTTTGTCTCTTGTTTTTTTTGTTTTTTAAGTTTGGCATTATTTGCATCAAGAATTCCTGCTCTAAATTAATATATGTGATCTAGGTTTACTTATCTTTGGCTACAAACCAAAGCATGGCCCCAAAATCTGCATGTGTCAACAGTTACCGGTGTACTTGCATTGTTTAATCTTAACAACTATGCTGTATATTGTTACTTAAGAGCTTTCTTTTTCTTCAATTTAAGCGTACATTTTCTACTCATATATTTGTCCCTTTTCTCTTAAAAAAAGAGGAAATATTTAATATTATAATTATATTATAGTTAATATAATATATAATTAGATATATACAATATATAAATAGGGCCTCACGGTGGCGCAGTGGGTAGCATGTTCGCCTCACAGCAAGAAGGTCGCTGGTTTGAGCCTCGGCTGGGTCAGTTGGCATTTCTGTGTGGAGTTTGCATGTTCTCCCTGTGTTGGCGTGGGTTTCCTCCGGGTGCTCCGGTTTCCCGCACAAGTCCAAAGACATGCGGTATAGGTGAATTGGTTAGGCCAAATTGTCCGTAGTGTATGTGTGTGAATGGGTGTGTATGGATGTTTCCCAGTGATGGGTTGCAGCTGGAAGGGCATCTGCTGCGTAAAACATATGCTGGATAAGTTGGCGGTTCATTCCGCTGTGGCGACCCCAGAATAATAAAGGGATTAAGCCGAAATGAAAATGAATGAATATATAAATAATTATATTTGTAATCTATAAACATTTTTTGCATCTCTGTTTTTATTTTATGTACTGTAATAAGCAACTTTAGCTTGATAGTTGGCTACAATTTCCACCCTATTTCCCCAATGTCAATTCACTTGTAAGTTTCTGGTCTCTGACATGATGTAAAATAGAGTTAACACATGAATGCAATATATAAGTTAAAATGAAAATATCATTAGTTGCTTTGTTGTATGTAATGAAAAAAAAATCTGCATTAATTACCATCCAGAAGTTGTGTGCATGCACTTGTACTGCTCAAGCCAAGTTGGGACCTGCATGTTTGTTTTTTAAATTGCCAATTTTGCATTTTATTTTCGATCTGTGATTGAATCCCTATTATGACATGTATATATTTATAGTTGGCGTTGATTCCTATCTGTTTGAATAGCCATCAGCGAAGAAGGGTCACAAAAGGTCAACATTTTGCATGTGGTCACCGCACAAATGCGATGCTATTAAAGATGCACTGAATGATGTAGTTGTTAATAACCTTAGGTTGTGATGAAGTGTCATGCATGGACTTGCTTTTGCTATAGCTCGACATGCATGAACTTACTTTGGGGTCTTTCTCGTAATAACTCTGCTGTGTTCTGATCCATCTGCCTACCAAGTGGTCTCTGACTGTGTGCGCGAGCGCAAAATAATAATCCCGTTTGGTTGATACGTTCCTGTCCTTCACCAGCGTGAAATGCAGGTGGCGATTGAAGTTTGTCTTTAAATCGGCCACATTCTCCACACCGGCGAGCCCCCTCACAGAAATCTGCTTCTTCCTGTCGTGGTCTGACAGTGGTTTGGACATGGTGACAGCAGACTCGTCTTAGGTTCAGGTAAGAGTGTTAACACCAGACCGCACACAGAAGAACCCATACCGCTCTGGCGGCTCTGCCTATTTAAAGTTACTTTCATGAATATTAATGAATGGGCGGAGCCGACTCGCAGCTCTACGCTTAAATAATAAAATTAACGAGTTTGTACAGAAGGAGACGGTGTTTATTTTTTACGCAGGTGAGAATAACATGTATTAAAATTGTAAGTTAATCACAAAATCACTTATTGTGAGTTGAACTACAACTCCTACAAGGCTGCAGAGATCTCTCGACCCTAGGACATTAATAGCCGCCATGACCCAGCGCAAAGGCCATGATATTTGAACGGTATGCGGCTCACATAGTTGCATATAACAGCTGAGCAGACCACGTCTATTCTCTATCTTGATCAAATTAATGCATTTGAACAATTGAAACAAAAAGATCTTTTGCAAAATTACTTGTAGACACTCCTCAGCATCTCCAACCCAGGAACCAACACATTTAAGTTTTATACATCAAAAGGAGATGCTTATAAGATTATTACATAACGCTAATCACACCATACTCAATTATATAACCGGAGTGTGCTTTTTTCTGCAATATAGTAGCCTTAAAATGCACAGCAGAACATTGTAAGATGTTTTTACTGGTCAGATTCATTAGCTCCTTCACTGCAAATAAAAATAAATAAATAATCATCAAATGTATTTATTGGCAATTGAATGTTTTAAAATCTTTGATTAACTTAATAATAATTGAACGTATTTATTTTATTTGGGTATTTTTTTTTATAATGCATTTCTTTGCAAATGTTTATCTTTTAATACTCAAATCTAGTTGTTGTCACAATCTGCTAATGAATGTAATTTGTCGGGCACAGGGCTTAACTTAAAACTTTATTTTCAAAAGTTGTTTTATATTAAATTAGATCATAAGCATTTATACTATCATGAATCGTCTGACTTGTGTGAAAGAAAAAACTTGTGTATGTATTAACTGGTTCTCATCATGAACATTAAGAAGAAAATCAAATAAGCGTTAGTAAATAACAGTAAGTAAATAAGTAGATAATAAAAAATTAATTAAGAAAATACAATAAACAGTATTTTTTTATCAATACTGAGGTATTGCAGGTTTGATACGTGAACAAGGTGTGTAGGTTTTAAAGTGTTAATTAATTTATTTTTAATAGGTTATTACTTATTAAGAAAATTGCTATAGTTTATTGTGCATTTTTTTAAAATTTAAAAATATTAATATTAATAATAATAATTTTTAGAATGAATGAATGTTTTGTTTTAAATTGAAAATTAAATAGCCTCTTTTTGTCACTCTTTCTTTCTTTCTTTCTTTCTTTCTTTCTTTCTTTCTTTCTTTCTTTCTTTCTTTCTTTCTTTCTTTCTTTCTTTCAAAGCAGGTTTATTGGCATTTGTCTTATTAATTCAGGCTTCAGCAGCAGTGGGGAACGAGACTGTGTGACACCTTGTGGCCACTGAGAGGAGCCAACACAGCACTGTGAATCTTGAGCGTTTTTTATCAAAGCCTTACCTTGCCAGCTTAA
Source organism: Danio choprae (assembly GCA_903798125.1). NCBI lineage: Eukaryota > Metazoa > Chordata > Actinopteri > Cypriniformes > Danionidae > Danio > Danio choprae. Next base: position 4,071,283 of record CAIGQW010000287.1, on the reverse strand, counting down.
GCAAACAAAATCACCTGCTAGAGATCAGTTATCCGTAGTTATTCTTAAAGCAAGTGAATAATCTTACGAAGCAACATTTGAAAAGCTATATTGTATATGTTTTCCTTCAGTGTATTTTTAGTTAAACATGAATACAGAAGTACTCTGTAAAAGAAATGCAGGGTTCCACACAATTTATGTTGTCCCAACACAAATCAATTATGTTAACTTAACAAATTTAAGTGGATTGAACATAAAACAATTAAGTTGTCTCCAAAAAAAATCTTGAAAAGAAAGAATTGTGTTGTTTCAGCTCATTTTAAATAAGCAGTATGAACAAACAGCAACATTTTGAGTGTATGTAATATAAACACAAATATAAATATACTGTATTATTTGAAAGATATAAATGTAGAATATTTTCCATTTACAAAAGTAACAGTAAAAGTGATGTAATTACTTATATTAAGAATTTCAAGTAAATGCTGTTTGTTTCAACTTTGAACTGTTAGTTAAAATGTATCAAATGACACATAATAATATTATTTCATCCTTTCATTTTCATATTCTGCTTCTTGAATAAATTAGTCTTAGTGTTTAAAAACTGGATGCAAAAATAGACTTTTTTTCTCCTCATATTTTCTCTCACCGAGTCCTCCACCTCGTTTAGTGTGAAAAAAATAAGTGTTAAAACATTACAAACGTTACTGAAGGAATGTTAACTGCATAATTATTCTAGGCAATATTACTGTTGTCGTTTAGTTTTTTTTTTTTATTATTGTCAATTGGTTTTATATTTTGCAGAAAATGAAAAAAAAAGTGTTACTTAAGGCAAGATGCTGCAGACCAAAACATATTGCATCTTTTAGATTTTGCACTTTAGGTTTTTTATAAAGCCTATTATCATTCAAATGTAACATCCAAAATACACTTTGAACTGTTTATTTTGTGACACTTTATCAGTTGGATAAAA
>CAIGQW010000287.1:4026390-4050331 GCA_903798125.1 Danio choprae | reverse complement strand
CCCAGCCGAGGCTCGAACCAGCGACCTTCTTGCTGTGAGGCGAACGTGCTACTCACTGCGCCACTGTGAGGCCATATATAAATATATATAAATAAAATAATAGTTAAAATAAATAAATGTTAATTTGTAATTTTTTCATGCAAATTAGAATACAGTTATGATGGTTTAAAGTAAATGTATTAAATTATAAAAATGGAAAGTGGCATAACAGGTCTTATAATTTTGAACCCTAGCCTTTATATAAGTTCTGGTCTTATAGTTTGTGTGTGTGTGTGTGTGTGTGTGTGTGTGTGTGTGTGTGTGTGCGTGTGTGTGTGTGTGTGTGTGTGTGTGTGTGTGTGTGTGTGTGTGTGTGTGTGTGTGTGTGTGTGCAGAGGCTGCTGCAGCTGCAGAACTTTAACACACTGATGGCTGTAGTTGGAGGCCTCAGCAACAGCTCCATCGCTCGACTCAAGAACACACAAGCTCTCATCAGCAGCGACACACGCAAGGTAAACACCGCCAGAACGCTGCTATATAAACACACCTCCAGCCCTGGCCAGAAAGAAAAAAAATCAAAACAAACAGCTGAAACCCTCCAAATCTGGCCACGGCAGATAAGATTCTCAAAGTCCACTCAGCAGTAAGTGCCATTTTCATACTCTCTGCCAGACTGAACACAAATATCAATACTCGAGTCAAGTGCTCTGCTATCGGGCAAGCAAACGTGAGTTGAAATATCTTGTACTCATGTAGTGACCAGTTAAAATCCACTGCAATTTACATGATAAAAAAATAACATGTTTTTAAACCAAAGAGTTTGCAGCATACTTTTTTTCATACTTACATTATATGTGTGCAGTGGTGTGGTGGTGCTTTGAGAAGTGTGTGTACTCCTAAATTATAGAGACAATTTTATTTATTGACAAAGTGGGTATACAACGTGTGTGTGTGTGTGTGTGTGTGTGTGAAAGGGATAATCTTTGGATTGCTGTGCCTTAAAGAATTTTAATGCAAAATGTGGAGGCAAAGAACCACCCCACATGAAGCGGGCATATCTAATAGCTCATGGTAACACATGTTAGCTACCTCATTGCAAATATTTTAAAGCATATTTGTGAGTTGGTTGATTCTGATCAGATCCTAGTGAAGTGCAAGTCAGTGTACTCAAGATTACACGGAGGGATGAAGGCTTCGCCAGCTACTAATGTTGGAGGGAAGCTCATTTATTTCGAACTGTAATCAAAAAGTGATAAAATAAACGATTTATCAAAACTGATATTTACACTACCTGACAAAAGTCAAGTGGGAGAGGGTAGATTTTCTGATTAATCATCTGTTGAACTGCATCCCAATCATCACAAATACTGCAGTAAGACCTATTGGAACCCACATGGACCCAATATTCACACAGAAAGTCAAGTTTGGTGAAGGAAAAATCATGGTTTGGGATCATGGTTTGCGAGAGATCTGCAGAGTGGATGGCAACATCGACAGCCTGAGGTATCAAGACATTTGTGTTGCCCATTTCATTACAAACCACAGGAAAGGGCAAATTCTTCAGCATAGCACTATTCCTCATACTTCAGCCTTCACATAAAAGTTCCTGAAAGCAAAGAAAGTCAAGGTGCTCCAGGATTGGCCAGCCCAGTCACCAGACATGAACATTATTGAGATGAAGGAGGAGGATTGAAGATGAATCTAAAGAATCATTATGAACTCTGGGAGTCCTGCAAGATCGCTTTCTTTGCCATTCCAGATGACTTTATTAATAAGTTATTTGAGTCATTGCAGAAATGTATGAATGCAGTTGTCCAAGCTCATGGGAGTCATTCATTCATTCATTTTCTTTTCGGCTTAGTCCCTTTATTAATCTGGGGTCACCACAGCGGAATGAACCGCCAACTTATCCAGCATATGTTTTACGCAGCGGATGCCCTTCCAGCTGCAACCCATCTCTGGGAAACATCCATACACATTCATCCACACACATACTTTACTCACCTTTGACTTGTTCCAAGTCAGTTTGAGTTTTTGTTGAACACAAAACAAGACATTTTGAACATGGGACAAACAAATACTTTGAAAGTCAATGGTCACAGGTTTCCAACATTCTTTAAGATATCATCTTTTGTGTTCAACAGAACCCTAAAAAATCGTATTATTATTAAACAATTATTTTGTAATCTGTAATAAAATACTTAATGGTGTTCATTTGTGGCCACCTCTGCCCATCTTCATGCTTTTGTCTGTGTTTAATCAGGTGTTTGATGGATTGGTGGAGCTGGTCACTTCCTTTGGAAACTACAGCCGTTACCGTCAGCGTTTCTCTGAATGTTCAGGATTCCGCTTCCCCATTCTTGGGGTGCATCTGAAGGACCTGATTGCCGTCCATGTGGCTCTGCCTGATTGGATTGACCCAGAGAAGACCAGGGTCAACCTAACCAAGACCCATCAACTGTACGTCATCCTGGAGGAGCTGGCACTCATTCAGAGCACTCCACCTAGCGTACAGGCCAATACAGACCTGCTCAATCTGCTTATAGTGAGTCTGTCATGGGTGGGACGGGTTTGCTGGGATCCAAATGTTGATTTTAGGGGTTTCATTCTTGCGGCTCAAAGCTGAATTTTTGCATCCATTAATTCAGTCTTAAGTGTCATATGATATTATTATTATTTCATGTCCAAGAAAAAATATTATATAATTATTATTATTTAAATTATTATCAGTGTTGAAAACAATTAGTTCTGCTTTAGGAGTGAGTCATTGTATCATTCACTCAACTGATTTAGTCAAAAACACTGATTCATTCAGGAACCAAACAAATCACGTTTCCATGTGATTCCATGGATCATTCACTTAAACAATTTGTTTCAAAACACTGATTTGGTTAAAGAGTCATTGAATCACTTACCAATTTATTTAAAAACACTAATTCATTCAAATCAAATGCTTAATAATCTTGTGGAAATCATGAAACAAATAACAATTATAAAACAAATAATGACAAATGACATGCTGACCATTAAAAAATATGCTCTATCTAATATAAATTTGATTAATATAACTGGAATTTGTATGTAATTAATCTGCCGTATTCTTCCTTTCACATAACCTACCAGCATCAGTTGCGTCACTTTACTTTCATTCATAAATTATCTCCCATGGCCTCATGGGATAATAAAATGTCCATTAAATGTGCACTTTAGGATTTCAGCAGAAGTAGCTACTTGGTCAACTGTGGGTATATTTTACCTGTTTTTTCGAAGACTATCCGTTTAGTCATATTACTCAGCTCACATGCTGTTTACACACACTATGGAGTAGAAAAATATGTGATTTGCACACAGCACAAGTGTGCCTCAGACATCCGGAAAAATAGTCAGGCAAAAATTATTTTGATCAACCCCTGCTTGCTGCAATAGAGTGAAAAAACACCACCCTCTCTATAAAAATCAATGGGAGGCACGTTAAAGTAAGAAAAATAAATTACTCTTCAAATAATTTTTTTAACTATCATTTTCCATCATTTCTAGTAGTTCTTTTTTATGCTGAGATATGTTCTGTTCATTTTTTTCTTTATTTTAGTTATTTGATCTTTTTTTTTTAAATGAGGAGTGTCCTCATGATTAATATTTCATGGATAAGACATTAAAACCACTCTCCTTAGTTATGATAACTACTGCACAGACTCCAGCTCCACGTCCCAAAAAAAAATGCCAGCCGCCAGGTTGGAAGATTTTGGCTTCAATTTTTTATAGTGGAAGGAAGTACAGATGCATCATCCAGTTATGTGAGATTTAAGCAGTTAAGCATGATTGCTGATCAATTGAGGGATTGTGATGTTATTCTATGTCAAATCTATGTCATATAAATCACTAATTAATAATCATTTGCATTTCTTTTGTCCCTGTCCAGGTGTCTTTGGGCCAGTACCACTCGGAGGATGATATATACCAGCTGTCTCTACAGAGGGAGCCTCGCAGTAATAAACTCTCTGTGAGTCACACACCACCAACATAAAACTGCTCCGATAGCAAATCAGTAGCCACCATGAGGTAGAAACCACCAATTACAAGCACTCATGACACAATTTGACAGATTAATTTTCCCATGTTGCTTGCGTAATCCACTTACGTAGACTTGCAGCTGCGAGACTGAACCACTACTCTATAATTATTCTGTTCAACCAACGGACAGCAGTCATTTATCCATATCTGCTGGTGCCTTATTTTCACTTGCTAAATGAATACACCATTGATTTCCGGCCTCTTAGACCTCCAGCTCAAAGTCACAGTCTCCTCTAATAGAACAGTGGGCATCTTCAGTCAAACCCAAAGCGGACCCATCCATTATCAACAAGCACATTGAGAAAATGGTGGAGGTATGTGACCCAAACTACTTTTAAATCCTTTGTTTGTTTGTTTGTTTTTTTAAAAGAATAATTATTTGATTTACATTAAATAAATATTAAATAAAATATGTTTCATGAGTAATAAAGTAGAGTAAGTTGTGCATTATCTTGAAATAAATGCAATAATGAGCTTTATGAAAATAGCACAGCTATTTGCAATACTGGTTGGTTGTCAGTTATATAGTTTAGCATCATTATCCATTGTTTTATATTTATAAAATTGATACAACAGTATTACTGTATCATATCACTCAGCTTGTGCTTTCTAGACAGACTTTCATTATGTGATTAGTGATATTGGTCATTCAGCTGTTTACATTAGGTTATATTATTAAGCTAAATCATAAAAAAAACATGAATTCAGTCAGGGAAAAAGATGTGAGTGACCCCATCATTCATTTAAATGATTTGTTCAAACAAAGCAAGTTTCTAACCTTATTTGTGAGTCATTGTATTATTCACTCATACAAACTGTTCATAAGCTATTCATTTACGACAAAACGTCATTCACTCATCAAATTTATTTAAAAACACTGATTCTTTTCAAATTGAAAGAAGTGATTGGACTTTGCACTCGGAGTCATTATATTATTCACCTAACCAGTATGTTCAAAAACACTAATACATTCATGAACGAAATGTGGCTGTGCTTATGAGTGAGTCACTAATAATGGGAGATGGAAACACATTTGCTTAATAAACTCTGACATGGCAAACATCCACGTGACAAATCAGTCTCCATTATGCTTGCTTTGTTTACTTTTGGTTACTAGGTTACCACAATAGTGGATACTACAATAGTGATTGGCAGCATATTGGAAAAACTAGAACAAAGCAGTATGGGTGATTTGCCAAGCTGAGGTGAAATACTGCAGATATTTTGGTCACATTTGATCTTAATGATGTAAAATAACATAGTCCTCTTTAAACAAGTCCTGGCTTTTCTGATGCACACAATTTTCCAAAAATATTTTGTGCTATACAGTTTTACATTATTAGGCTACAGAGTTGGGCTTTGTTGCATGTTTAATATGTGCAGCAGCAAAAGTCTGTGGCTCTTCAATTCTTTTTTTTATTATTATTAATTTACCATTCGTAAACTGCAGTTCACCCTATTCAGTTTTGGAAATATCAATACTGTTTGAATTAAATCTGTATTCATCAAATCAAGAATAGAATCTGATTGAATCTAAAGCTTGTGATTCATAATTGAATCAAATCAGGGCATCTGAGTCCAATAGCTGAATAATAGAAATATCAGACTCACACGACACCATTGTGAGTAATAGACTTGATGTCGTGCAATAAATTGATTTGCAACGTCTTATTTTGCAGTCAGTTTTCCAAAATTATGACACCGATGGCGATGGCTACATTTCCCAAGAGGAGTTCGAGATCATCAGAAGCAATTTCCCGTACCTCGGCAAGTTTGACGAACTGGACCAAAACCAGTGGGTTTATTGCGACAATCTGTCCAGTTTATCTAGAGCTATTATTTAGCATCATTTGTCAACGTCTACAGTACAGTACAGGCCCTCGTCTTTCTCTTTTCTCATTTTCACTCCCAGGGATTGTAAAATTAGCCGAGAGGAGATGATTGAGTACTTCACCAAGGCGAGCTCTTTACAGAACTGTAAGATGGGTTTTGTTCACACGTTTGCAGAGACGAGCAGCATCAAGCCTTCATTTTGTCGCCACTGCTCTCGCTTAGTAAGTACACATTTTATTTGGGGCTCAAACTCTTTATCTTCATCATGATGATGACAAGCCACACATGTGACAAGCTGCCAGATTAAATAAGATCACGAGAAAGATCAGCATGAATACTTGAATACTTTATGTTTAAAAAAAGGCACACAAGCACTTAATGCCTATTTTATTATGCTTGTGTTTGTTCACATTTGTCTCTGCTGTCAGATGTTTCTAGTATTTGTGTTTAAAGGTGCGTCTGAGGGAAAAGATGTTGTTCTGTTCACAGCTGTTGGGTGTAGATGGTAACCACTTCCTATTTTCTCATTTCCTGTCAAGATCCACCCCAGTACAGAAGCTGTTTTTCCTTTTCTCTCTTGGTTTTTATTGTTGTTGTTGTTAATGAAGTTGTGCTTTTTAAAATTACATCCCGGAAGGTTTAGTCTAATTTATTTTATAGTAAGTAACTGGATGTTAGTTTTGAAGAAAACAAAAATGTTTCACTTACTAAATATACTAATGATGAAATGTTAGTTTGTCCCCTTTTATAATGATACAAGCAATTCTGTTTTAAAGAAATGATATTCTATTAGTCTCTTATTCGTCAAATAACTTCATTCTGGTTCTATGTAAGAGGAGATAAAAAAGGAGATTTTCTTCTGGAGATTAAAGTCATTATAAAGCTAGATTAAACTTGTTACATTTCAAGAAAAATTATTAAGTAAAATGTTGAAAATAAATTAGTTTATTCAGAATAAAGAAGAATAAATTAGAATAAAGTCTTGGCTTTTTTCTCGAAATTGTACTAGTTTTTTTTCTTAAAATGTAACTGTTTTTCTTGGAATTTAAAGAGTTTATTCCCAGCATATTATTTCAACTTGTTTTCCTCAAAATGTAATGACGTTTTTTTCTCAAAACACAATCATTTTCTTCGCTTGATCTCAACATTTTATTTCTTGTATACATTTAGAGATTTTATAACTTAAAAATACATTACTTTATTCTTGAATGTTTTTTAAATGTATTTGAGTTCATGCTCATATATTTTGTCATTTCTTATGATATGTAAGAGTTTAATCTTGCACTATTGTGACTTTTAACATTAACATTGTCAGTGTTCGTCCGTGTCGTCATTTGTTTTCATCATGTGCTTTCTTTGTTCTCTTCCCGCCACTGTCAATGTCAATCTGTTCCACCTGTGTTCATCCCTTGTGTGTGATTAGTCTAATCATTCCCCATCTATTTATACCCTTTCGTCTGTGTCCATTGTTGTCCGGTATTTTGATTCGTGTGGTTCTGTTCCTGTGTCGTCCTGTCTTCCCGCATCCTATATCTGTTCCAGTAAGTGTTCAATAAATCCGTTTTGTAATGTACTTCGTTCCCAGTCTCGTTGTGTCACCATCCGCCAGCCAGGCGTTACAAACATGGTTTATTTATTGAATTATTTTTATTATTGCTTGCCTCTAATCCTCTTCTTTATGGTTCTAGTAAAATCATCTAGAAATTTAGTTTGTTGTTTAACCTGCATGTAATGTGACCCATGAAATATAATGATAAAAATAAAATAAGTAATAATAGAATTATTGAACGGGTGGTGCAGTGGGAAGCACTGTCGCCTCACAGCAAGAAGGTCGCTGGGTCAGTTGGCATTTCTGTGTGGAGTTTGCATGTTCTCCACATGTTCGCGTGGGTGCTCGGGTTTCCCCCACAAGTCCAAAGACGTGCTATAGGTGAATTGGGTAAGCTGAATTGGCCGTAGTGTATGTTTGTCAATAAAAGTGTATGGGTGTTTCCCCGCTGCATAAAACATATGCTGGATAAGTTGGCGGTTCATTCCGCTGTGGCGACCCCTGATTAACAAAGTGACTAAGCTGAAAAGACAATGAATGAATGAATGAGTATTATTGAACTTAGAAGATAATAAATCAAATATATGTCAAATTAAAAGCAAGTATACATTCATTCATTTTCATTTCGGCTTAGTCCCTTTATTAATCTGGGGTCGCCACAGCGGAATGAACCGCCAACTTATCCAGCATATGTTTTACGCAGCGGATGCTCTTCCAGCTGCAACCCATCTCTGGGAAACATTTATACACACCCATTCACATTCATACACTACGGACAATTTAGCTTACCCAATTCACCTATACCGCATGTCTTTGGACTTGTGGGGGAAACCGGAGCACCCGGAGGAAACCCACGCCAACACAGGGAGAACATGCAAACTCCACACAGAAACGCCAACTGGCGAGGCTCGAACCAGCGACCAGCGACCTTCTTGCTGTGAGGCGAACGTGCTACCCACTGCGCCACTGTGAGGCCCTAAAAGCAAGTATTCATTTAAAAATACAATTATAATAGTATGCTTGGGCAGCACGGTAGCGCAGTGGGTTGCACAATCGCCTCACAGCAAGAAGGTTAGCTGGTTCGAGCCCTGGTTGGGTCCATTGCCATTTCTGTGTGAAGTTTGCATGTTCTCCCCGTGTTGGCGTGGGTTTCCTCCGGGTGCTCTGGTTTCTTCCACAATTCCAAAGACATGTGGTACAGGTGAATTGGGTAAGCTAAATTGTCCATAGTGTATGAGTGTGAATGAGTGTGTATGGGTGTTTCCCAGTGATGGGTTGCAGCTGGAAGGGCATCCGCTGCGTAAAACATATGCTGGATAAGTTGGCGGTTCATTCCGCTGTGGCGACCCTGGATTAATAAAGGGACTAAGCCGAAAAGAAAATGAATGAATAGTAAGCTTTTCTTCTTCTTTTGAATTAAGCTGAATAGTATGCTTAAAAAATACAATAATTCATTCATTCATTCATTCATTCATTCATTCATTTTCATTTCGGCTTAGTCCCTTTATTAATCTGGGGTCGCCACAGCGGAATGAACCGCCAACTTATCCATCATATGTTTTACGCAGCGGATGCCCTTCCAGCTGCAACCCATCTCTGGGAAACATCCATACACACCCATTCACACTCATACACTACGGACAATTTAGTCTACCCAATTCACCTGTACCGCATGTCTTTGGACTTGTGGGGGAAACTGGAGCACCCGGGGGAAACCCACGCCAACACAGGGAGAACATGCAAACTCCACACAGAAACGCCAACTGACCCAGCCGAGGCTCGAACCAGCGACTTCTTGCTGTGAGGCGAACGTGCTACCCACTGCGCCACTGTGAGGCCCAACCTAAAATCAGCAAGCCTTTATTTTGACAGAGTTTTATTTTATTTAATTGCCTACCACTGAAGTGCATCACAGTTTTGTGTTGTTTTGTGCAGTGTTGCATTACTATCGTGTCTTCTTGTATGCTAATTCTTGCAGATGTGGGGATTTCACAATCAGCGATGCAAATGCAAAGGTGTGTTACCAACTCTTCAAACCAACTTAACCATTGAACTAAATTAATCTGTGTTTTTTCTGTGTAAATGTGGCTTTGTGTGTGTTTCAGTGTGTGGTGTGAGCTGTCATAAAGACTGTGTGAGTCGTTTGGTCATCGAGTGCCGTAAGCGAACGCAGAGTGTCAGTGTTTATAATGATGTGTCCTCAAAGGCCATGCGCTCCTTCAGCTTTCCACCTCCGCAGAGCTCTGAGACCATAGCAGAGAGCCCAGGTAAATCTATACACAAGTGTGCTTCAAAACAACACACACACACTATACCATATAATTATACAAGTCAACTCCTACTGACTGTGGGTTCCAAAGAAAATATAAAGATTATAACTTAAAATAAAAGCCGAGGTTTTATGACTTAAAACATAAAAAATGATAAATAATGGATATGGACATTATCATTATGGTTGTTTTTTTTATAATGATGATAATACAATTTCTAAAGGTTTTTCACTATTATTGTTATTATTATTATTATTATTATTATTATTATTTCTTTAACATCTAAATAACAAGGTTTAATTTAAAAATAATTATGATGATAATGGATAAAAGAATGATTTGGAGATTTTTTTGCTCAGAATTTGATTCAAACTTTCAAACAAATTGCGATATTTTTATAGCATTGCATAAAAAAGGCCAAATAATCAAAATGAACATGGTGTTAGAATGATTAATTTTTTTTTTCACATTTATGCAGTTTTTTTTAAAAGAATGAAAAAGTGAAAGAATAAGGAAATAAATAAGTTCAGACTTAAAACTATATTAAAGAGCAACTCCTTTTTAAAACGGTTTAAAAAAATACATTTTAGTATTTAAACAAAATAAAAGCAATTATTAAGTAATTTGGGGCAGCACGGTGGCGCAGTGGGAAGCACAATTGCCTCACAGCAAGAAGGTCGCTGGTTCGAGCCCCAGCTGAGTCAGTTGGCATTTCTGTGTGGAGTTGGCGTGGGTTTCCTCCGGGTGCTCCGGTTTCCCCCACAAGTCCAAAGACATGCGATTCAGGTGAATTGGGTAAGCTAAATTGTCCGTAGTGTATGTGTGTGAATGAGTGCGCATGGATGTTTCCCAGTGATGGGTTGCAGCTGGAAGAGCATCCGCTGCATAAAACATATGCTGGATAAGTTGGCGGTTCATTCCGCTGTGGCGACCCCAGATTAATAAAGGGACTAAGCCGAAAAGAAAATGAATGAATGAATGAATTAAGTAATTTGTTTCCTAAAAATGTAACTTGATAGCATAATCTGTAATATTTGACTAATTTAACCATGAGTTTAATACAGGGTTTTTAGATTTACATGATTTACAGTTTGTTACAAAGATGCAACTTCTACTTTATTTTTATATATTTTGTTATGTTAAACATGGAAATAAACTAGATTTCTACATTAAACCTACATGAATGAATGTTTGAATGAACAAACTAATGAATGAATGAATCTTTTGATGAATATGCATAAGTAATATTTAAATACTGTTCCTGGTGTTTTTTGAAACTACAGTTTGTAATGTTTTTCTATTTTAAACATTTATTTCCGGGTTTTATTTCTGTATTTGGTTTTTAAGAAAAATGAATAATGGATAATTAAAATAATGGATCATTTTAATATCATTTAAATATTATTTCAAAAGTATTGTATAAACATACTGGTTAAATAAAATGGATCATTTCTGAAGAAGAAATCTTTTTTTATTTTTAATAAAAAAAAAACATGCATATTTTTGGACCCCATTTAAGAGTCATGTCTAGTAAACCATACTGTAGATGTTTTGAGGAGTAAACAATGCTAATAACTCACAGTGACTTCCTCTGCAGTGATCAGCGCAGACCCTCAGCAGGATCAGGATGAGGTTTTTGATGTCCACCTTTGATGAGATCTGAAAAGATGATGTATATTGCCTACACATTCGCCTCCTGCTTGAGAGCTTTTTCATTACCCCATTTTCACGAAGAGAAATTCATCACCTGCCATCAGATATGTTCCTTTTCTCTCCGTTCCCAAAGGGTGGTCCTGGAGAAAGCCACTCTTCTCCAGTGAGGTCCATGATCTTCAGACATGCTGCACTGGAACTTCTCATCCACTGCTGTGCAGAAGTAATACATGGATTGCACTTTATTTTTACAGTGTCCTTGTTACCGCATGTGTAATTACAGAGGGATATTAATAACTTATTTGCACTAGGCTGTTTTAGGTTATTAAAAGTGATTATGCATAATTTCTTGTTATTGTTATGATAAGTGTTAACTAACATGTAACAAGGGTACTGTAAAATAGTGTTACCGAGATAGCACCACTGTTAAGGTAAATATGTGAAAAGGCCATATTGTAATAATATATAATTATTATAAACATTCTAATGTAGGTCATTTATAATATGAGAGAAAAAAAGCCAACTATATTTTATTTTACTTTTCTTTTAGATTGTATTTGTCAAACATTAGGTTAAAATATGAAAATATGCAATAAACTGAAATAAAATAAGTGTAAGAGCTTTATTTAGTTTACCAATACGCTTGAAATGTTTATTTATAAGTAACAAAACTAGTTTCAGATTTAGATTCAGAATATGTTTTATGGTTTTGTAATAACCTTGGCGATGAAGAGGCTAAATTAAGAGGCCACTTTTTTGCATTTAAATTAAAAATTTTATTGAAAATATAATTTAGAGCATTTCCCCCCTCATAAATTAACCAAAGCATTGCTGTGTGTTCAGATAGGTTTATGTTTTCATTTTTAGACCACACAACACCAATGTTTTAATCCAAAAAAAATAATTCCATTAGTATGTCAATGATACTAAAGCAACACTGATATATGGCCAGATCATATTTGACAACAGTGGGACTATTCATATAACCGAGCATCCTCTTTTAATACTGATTCATGTAACGGCATGATTTCACTGACCTTTCTGACTCCCCTGATATGAATGATTATGAGGCGAACACAAGGTCAAATGAATGACGGTTACAGACAGCAGTGAATCTCTCTAATCATTACAGACTCTCACTTCCCGCCAACAGAAGGCACTGTTGTTCCAACCTGACGGACTGACGAGACAAACTCCCGCGCGCCTCATTTGCTTTCTGTCTTTACATGTAGATTTTTATTATGCAGATGAATCATTTGTTTTCTTTGATGTACATTTACATGTTTTGCCGCGAAGATGGTTACATGTATAATGAACTGGGCCTTTCATCAAATGGAAACATTCTGCTGAGGGAGATAACGGTTATCACGTGAGAAATGAGCACAACTTGCATATCATGCCCCGTTCATATAATGTAAAATAAATCTTCGGTGTCCACAGAATGTGTTTGTAGTTCCAGCTCCATATACCCAACATACACCATTTGTAACATTATATTATATTGTCTTGCCTTATATTATATTATAAGTAGGAAAATTTTGTTCTGAAAGGTAATAGGAAAGGTTTTTTTAAGGTAAGTCGGTACGTTTATGTAGTTGTTGAGGAGTAAAGTAAATTCAGTGGCACTGCTCTGTTTGGATGAGCACATAAACGTGTCGACTGACTAAGCAGTGCATATTCATTGTGTTTATGAATTACACTGAAGGTAAGCATTTTCTGGAAAAAATGACCTCTCTCAAACTTTAGACATATTGACCGCATGTTAACAAGCACATTCTGAAAGGACATCTGAAAAAAAGAAACATTTTAAATGAAGTGACATGGATCTGGACATTTCCTCTTAGTGGCTCAGATGTATTGGATGACTCTTTTGTTCACTGGTACACCCAACAACAAAACACTCACTCACTATCCTTCGGCTTAGTGGAATGAACCGCCAATTACTCTGGCATTTGTTTTATGCGGCAGATGCCCTTCCAGTCGCAACCCAGCACTGGGAAACACCAATACACTCTCTCATGCACACACACTCATACACTACGACCAATTTATTTTTATCCAATTCACCTAGCACCAGGAGGAAACCTACATTAACACAGAGAGAACATACACACTCTGCACAGAAATCCCACCTGGCCTATAGCCGGGACTCGAACCAGCGACCTTCTTGCTGTGAGGCGACAGTGCTAACAACTGAGCCACCCAAACAACAGAACATTTGTAGTGTTTTTTTTCCTCCAGGTGCTATAGTGAGTAAACAGAAATGTTCAGCTGTAGCAGTAGTGCTGTGTCTGAAATTGTGCAGATTAAGGGGCACTTATGGCTTGTTTCCAGTGAATGGTTTAGTCCGATTCAGTACAGCACAGTATGGTACTGTATGGTGGTTCCACTGTCAGAAGTACCAAAATAGCAAACTGTACTTCATAAGCACAACAGTACTAAAAAGTTTGGAGCTAGATTTACTGTTAAATGCGATTGGTTTAGAGAAAATCCATGAGACCATACAACATGGAAACATATAACATAGGACGCACCATTTGTAAATAAACAGAAGAAACACAACGTCATAATAATACAATGACAGCACACAATAGTAAACCATGCTCAAACAAAGCTCAATAAAAACTTGTGAAGCTTTCTTCTTTGAACAAGTATGACGTCAAATGTAATTTTTTGGTGTACTCCACACCTACTGAGTACACCAGAACTACCAATCACACTGTGCAGTGAGAGACTTAAGTGCTGTGTATGCATCCTGGATGCCGCGCATTCTAACCAGCTTGTGCTATTGACCGAGCTCTCTGTGCGCCTGCAGTTGAAAAACCCTTAACACTTGTGTTCTGTGTGATCGGCCCTTGTGGGTACTATTGGCAGTGGAAACACAAGCCTGATCTGGGTGACTTGTAGTGAATGTACTATACTGTACAAAACGTACGCTTAGTAAAAATAAGGCATGTCCTCTTCCTACTTTACTAGAGGAGTGAAATCTGAACAAGTTGCTGGATTGTCATGTTTTTATGTTTTTTTTGGGGTTGGTTGATGCACCAGCAGAGACCAAAGTATAGCCTTTAAATACAACATTTTTTATTCATTCATTCATTTTCCTTCAGCTTAGTTCCTTATTTATCAGGGGTCACCACAGCTGAACGAACCGCCAACTATTCCGGCACGTTTTACGCAGCGGATGCCCTTTCAGCCGCACCCCAGTACCCCAGAAACACACACACTCTCACATTCACACACTCATACACTATGGCCAATTTAGTCTATTCAATTCACTTATACCACATGTCTTTGGACTGTGGGGGAAACCGGAGCACCCAGAGCAATCACAGGGTAACACGGGGAAACATGCAAACTCCACACAGAAATGCGAATTCACCAAGCTGGGACTCGAACCAGCGACCTTCTTGCTGTGCTACCCACTGAGCCACCGTGCCGCCCTTTAATTTTTATTATATGTCCCATTTAAAAAACACAGACCTTGAGATAGTCAATGGATGCTGCTTAAGAAACAACATCATAGACTGATTTCTGCTCCAGACAAACTGAAGAAAAGTTTGAAGGTTTTATTCCCATAGCACTATTTACTGCACACAGCCTGCTGTGTGAATCATGAGCTGAAATTGGCCTCGATCAGAGGGTTAATCTAGCAGGTTGGACCTTTAGCTGCAAAGCTGCAATTACGTTTCCAGTTAAGTTGTGCTTTCCACTACATCAACATGGGCTTTTAAGGTGATTTTTGTAACACTTGGGTGAACCGTGTCAGCTGGAGAGCATAAATTGCTATTGTTCATGTCAGTGTGGCTGACGGTGTGGGCAGGGCTTAAAACATGGCCATTTATGCCACATTATGTGCTCAAGACCTCCATTAGTGTCTGTGGCATGTCAAGTATTTTTTTATACACTGCGAAAATGCTGTTTAATTTATGGTAAACTCTATAGGTTCACTCAAATTCACTGAAAAAAATAACAAACCTAGCATTTGAGGGATGATGAGAGGCTTTGTGCTGCATGTATATTTCAGAGTTCATGACTGTAAGTGATAATCAGAGAAGAAGAAATTTAGCATATATATATATATATATATATATATATATATTTATACAAGAGTTCTTTTTGAATTTCTTGAATTTGATAGGCTGACAGCCTTAAAATATTCGGACAGTGTTGTAACTTTTCCAGTCTCCGCCCACAGCGAGTGCCAAGCGGAGGACTAAACTCACTATAATTTGACAAATACTGTGGCTGCTGGACCAAATAATTTAGTTTTTAGACTTTTTTGGTGAAAA
Organism: Danio choprae; assembly: GCA_903798125.1. Classification (NCBI taxonomy): domain Eukaryota; kingdom Metazoa; phylum Chordata; class Actinopteri; order Cypriniformes; family Danionidae; genus Danio; species Danio choprae. The sequence goes on along the minus strand of CAIGQW010000287.1, from coordinate 4,034,684 downwards.
ATGTAGTTGTTTAGATTGTAAAAATGCTGTTTATTTATAAGGATAGCACCTATTTGTTTAAATGTTTTTGGATATTGGACTTCCAGTGCTTCAGCGGATGTTGAGTCTCTAATTGCCTCTAAAACACTTACTCAGGAGTCTGCTGGATGTCTGTGTAGTAATCTGTTGTAAAATGTAATTTGTTTAGACTATATCTAAAGGCAATATTTGATCAGTCATTAACTAAATAATATTGTTCAATGCATGACATTTTATATAAATTCCAGTAATAATTAATAAAAATACTTTGTAGTACAAACCTCAGCACTGAGCAGTAACTAGTATAATAACTAGTTTTAGCGACAGAGACCATCTAATAATTAGTCCTTCAGTCTTTAAGGGAGCAAACAATTTTAAACTAGCTAAACAAATCATTACAGAAAAGGTAAGCCAATCTCACTCTTTTGTACTTTGTATTACTTTATTTTTTTACTATAGCAATCTAGTAGTGTTTGCTTTGCTTTGTCTTTCATGGAGTTAGTATTAGTGAATACTGGAGAACTCTGTAGATTGATGTTGTTCAACGATCAGCCTTATAATCTTGATCTATGAGCAAGATCCTGTGTTTGTCACCACTTCAATACTCAATAATTCATGTAAGTTTTAAATGCAGAAGAAAGTAGTAAGGATTTTCGAGACTCTTCGTATGTCAGCAACGCTGCGGTAGTAACTTTGGCACTCAGCCTATGCATGTTTTTCAGCAGTGCTGATATACTGTACAGCCATATATAACTAATTTAATATGTTGAACAATTCTTGATGAATATAATTCAGTTCCACTATTTTGTGTTTTATTGTTTTGTGTGGTTTAGAAAAAAAATGGCATCATTGTTTCTAAATATACATTCACTGTATGCAAATGTACAGTTTTGCATGACATTTCATTCTAAAATATGGAGGGATTTGAATTAAAAATCATATTCAGCAGTGCTATTTTAATGTAAATAAAAATGACAACACTATTTATTATTTTGTTTATATTTAAAAATATTCAGAATCATTTATTCCATTTACAAAGAATGCATTAAAAGAATATTTCTGAACTTACTTAATTGTTCACAAAAGCACTTTTTAAATTAACATTTGATTAATTTGAACAAAATACAGTATACATTTGAACAAAATATAGTACAGGCATCATCCATACATCAGCATATTCCAAAGCCTGTTAAAATTGAGGGCATAACTGATAAATGTGCTGTACATATGTACATGCTTCAATGTCAAGAATATGCATCTTATCACTATGTGGATAAGATGATACCAAAACCCCGCACAAGGTTGAATATCAATATTTTCTTCTATTTCTGGAGGATTTGGAAAGTGAATAGTGAGAGAAAACCGCAGCAGAGGTCAGGGATGGTGTGGGTCTCGTGAGAGCCCTCCAGCGCCACTGATAGTTGCACCTGATACTGAGCGTCTCCATTTTACTGTTCATGCCCATTCACAGCAAAGACGACAATGATATAACACGGAAAATCATTCTAAATATAAAGAATAACTTAACACCACAGATATAACAGGGGAACAATACTGAGAATCACTTTCCAGCTGATGAACAATAAAAAATATTGACAGCCACTCAGAATCCAATATGCTATGAAGAACTTGAACTTTTGAATGAGTGAACTTGAATGAATGTACACAATCATTATTATTATAACAATTAAATGATGCTGTTTTAATTATTTTACAGGGTGCATGGCATTTTTGGAGGCCAGTATAGTGAACTCACTAGGATTCATGAACCAGTTTGAGATGACTTGAGCTTTGTGATGTGGTGCATTATCCTGCTGGAATTAGCCAATTCTGACCCTACGATTCCAATGTTGCAGAAAAAAATCAAGAATCATCTGAACAAGCAGCCTTTTTTTTGGTGAGGCTGTGGGAATTGTAGCTTACTTTCCTGTTCTGACCTGACAGAAGTTGCATTGGTTTTCTCTTCTGCTGTTGTAGCTCATCTGCTTCAAGGTTTGATGTGTTGATGAGTTGCTCTTTTGCAGACCTCGGGGTTATTTTAGATAATGTTACCTTACTGTTAACATCGAAACTCAATTTAAGCCCGGCTCACACTGTTCGGTTATTATTAATCCTAAATGATTGTAGCATGTCAGACTGCACAAACGTGACTCCCATGTCACACCGTAAGTTATCAGTTGTCATATTTGTCAGACTGAACGACGATGAAGACGCAACAAACACGGACAAGCAAGAAAACACATGCAGTGACGTCATCTGACACTATTCGACATTCTGAAATGATGCCTCACGGCAAACATCATTTTGCTCACAGCGTGTCTCAATAATAAAACCAGAAAAAAACAGCTTTGACATTTTTCCATGCTGGTTTGAAGTTGTCGTGCTGATTTGGCGCTCTTATTGGTTCTTGGTTTGATCCTCGTCATAGCTGAATCACACTTGCAGGAAAGTGTCTAAAATGTTCAGACACTGCTAGAACTCCATCAGAAGGAAATGGTCAAACCAACAATCAAAGATCACAGATTTGAGCCTAGGATTACAGGAATCTTTTAGAATGTACCAAATTTGTATCAGACAACCAAATTGTGGCTGAAATTGCACAGTGTGTGTAGGGCTTTACCTGGCGCAGACAAGGCTTTTTAACCCACAGACCTGCCACTCACTGGATATTTTCTTATTGTTCTGACCATTTTCTGTAAACTGTAGATGGTGTTGTTTGTAAATCCCAATAGATCAGCAGTTTCTGCAATACTCAGACAGCCATGCCACATCCAAAACCACTTAAAGGGACCGTTAACTAGCTTTTCATTCATTTTGAACCATTCTCTGAGGTCCACTTATAATGTTATCAAGATTTTTACATGAAAAAAAATCATGATTTAGAAAAAAAATGGGTTGTTTTTTTTGTCCTGTTTTGACCCCCTCCATCAGAGCACAACATTTGAATAGGCATGGCAGATTGCATACTCTGAAGTAAATGCCCTATGACAAGATTAACTAACAGTTTGCATATTAAAACATTTACGAAAGTTCAAATTGACAGCTGTGTGTCCACCGATGTAAGCTTCTACAGGCAGCCTACATACTTAAAGAGATATTTCACTCAAAACTGAAAATTCTGTCATCATTTATTTACCCGTTGACGTCAACCCCCCCTTCGGCTGATTGGCTAGAGGAGCAACTGTCAACCTAGACTAGTGGACCAATGATGATGCTGAATGATGCCATGATTTAAATGAAACTGGAACTGTATCTTTTAAGCACTAAAATGGAAAAATAGTAAAGGGAAATGATTGTAAGCATACAACAAATTTGGATATGAGCAAAAATACTGATTTCAATATGAAGATTGGTTCAAAATGAATATGTGTATTGTTATACCCATGTTATTCATACTTTACGACATTACTGTCAAATCCAATGTAGTCTGCAAGCATCTTTTTGAAAATCCAGTATTGAATTGTGCCATATGTGTAAACAAATTGTCAAATGAAGTGAACAAAGGATAATTTTTGATCATCTGGAACATAAAAATAAACTTTATTATGCAAAGACTGTTAATCTGCAGTTTGGAGCTCCACAGCATTTTGTTTTTTCGAAGCATCTTTATTGTTTGTTTTCTCTGTGGACCTGCATTTGCCTCTCTCATTATTTACTTACTACAGTGGGAATCAGTGGGCGGAGCTAAACAGGCAGTGATTAAGTTAACTTAATCATTTTGTCAAATTTAAGTGGATTGAACATAAAACAATTAAGTTTTCCACCCCCCCCCCCCCAAAAAAAAACTGAAGTATTGTGTCAACACATTTTAAATAAGTAGTTTAAACAAGCAGCAAAAGTCATTTTTTGGAGTGTTTAGCCACACTAATACATAATAAAGTAACACATTCCTCATCCTGCCATTTTAGCACATTGGCTTGCATATAATCTTTTTTTAAGACTGACCTGAGAGTTCTGAACCGTACCGTTTGGTTTTATAGTAAAATGACCTCTTATTGTATATGTCAAAAGATAAAGGGAGGTTCAAGGGAAATCATTATTTTTCTCTAATCTGATGTGCGCTCTCCAGATCGTCTTGTCCACATCTGCATGCCTAAATACATAAAATTATTTCCTTCTGATTGGCCGATTATGGATTTCCGCTATCAAACAGCTGAACAGGTGTACCTAACAAAGTGGCTGGTAAATGTCATTATCTTTATAATTATCATTCTTGTTGTGAACGGCCCTTCACCTTTGCATCTGCATAGATCTCCTCACTCAGTGTTTGCATATATAAGCATGCTTAAGGGAACTATCTACAGCTTCATTTTAATAATCAACTCGTTAATTACAGACGAGAGAAGAAAGCTAGGCGTTCTGGTCCATTTTACTAATGTTCAATATGAAAGCGCTGCTCCACGAGATGCTTAGGTGGCCCCACGGGCCTCAAACACACACACACACGCACACAGACACACACACACACACACATCCTCTCTCTCGCTCTTTATCAGCATATTGAATCAGCACCAGGGGACTAAAATTAACATTCATTAGTGGTTGCTCTGGGAAGGGTATATTTACAGGAGGAGTGCAGTATTACATGCATGTGTTTGTGTGAGTGAGTGAGTGTGTGTGTGTGTGTGTGTGTGTGTGTGTGTGTGTGTGTGTGTGTGTGTGTGTTTTTCCAGTGTGGTTCCGTCCTTCACCGGCTCCATTGCTTCGCCACTGCCGTCTTCGAGAGCTGCTTATTTGTGAGTGAATCTTCCTAATGACATCAGATTCTGCTGTAACATCAGCCATGTCCAGATAAGTCTCTCTTTTTTGTGTTCATTCAGTCATTGACCTTCATGAACGCAAATGAGTTGATATCTGTGATGGAAATTGCGCTATGATAAAAGCGAAAGGCCTTGATTGAGGTCAGAGGAGGGAATGAAAATGTAAGAGTTACTGAGATGAAGACGAGCCTGTCAGAAAAGATAGTCGGAGCTTTATGTCATGCTCCATTCTGGGCCAGTCACTTCACTGACATTGAAAAGAAGTCATCATTACTGGGCCAATTGTAATTTGTACTCTCCTCGTCTGAACCGCTCTGTACACAGACCGTTCTCTTTGCTTAGGAAAACATAGGTAATGCTAAAGTACAATTATTGATACTGCCGGGAAACCAGTGAGATGGATATAATGTAGGATGTCCTTCTTGCAGTGTTAAAGGGCACACCAGTGACCTTTATGTGTATTATTTGTCTTTTGCTGGATAATTAAAGCTATGACCTATGAATGTATACAGAGAAGTCACTTATTGACTTATTGGACTTTTGCATGATCCTGATCAATTCAAAACAAGCTGTGGTGCTGTATATTGACAAACCAGAATACATTTTTTTAAGTGTACCTTGTTTTCAACAGGGCTTTATTAATATGGTAAAATTGTGAAGTGTTATTACAAGTTAAAACAAGTGTTTTCTATTGAAATGTAGTTTAAAAATGTAATTTACTCCGCTGAATTTTTATCAGGCATTTCAATGTTGCGTCTTCCCTCAAAAATCAGTTAGATTCTTCTTATGTTGATGCTTTATTATCTAATGTCTTATTATAAATAATGTGCTGCTAAATATTGTAATGAAAAAAGATTTTAATATATTAGTATATTTTCTATTTATTAGTGCTTTTTTATACATGTAAAATTCAAAGGAACCTCTTTTATTAAAAAAAAAATCATTACCATTATAAGGAACCATTATATACTTAAACAAATCCTTAACTACAAACCATAAAGTGACAAAAGTCTTTCAAGATACAAAGATGACAAAAAGTCCTATATAAAGGGTATAGTAAAAGTAGTAGTACTTCTGTTGCATGGTTTTTACAAGACTTTAAAGTTAGAAATATAGTTTATACTTGATAATAGCATAGTATTTTTGTCCTTGTTGGAGTTTAACACCTACTTGTCACAAAATGGATTTATTGTACACCCCCTAAGCCATTTATTTACATGACAAAAGCCTTTTAGAGGTCGTTCATACTTTTTCATACAAAAAAATTCAACTTTTCATAACACGGTTTAAAAATCCATGATTTTGACGTCATGTATTTTATGTTTTCAGTCTGTTTTTAGTCAGTTTTATGGACCCTTGAGACTGGGGAGTGTTTTGACAATGTCATCTATCATATATAGATATCCATCGTCTGTGCTTTGACCATGTCAGTCATACATATACTGTTAAAGTTTTAACATAGTAAAAGCATCAGTACTATAAGATTTAAGCCAAAACAATAGGATTTCCATAGTAGTTGTTAGTATAGAGTGAGCCATTGTGTTGAGGCGCTGATATTGCAGATGAATCATTTCTGTTTTATAGACTTCCCAGTTTATGAGCTAGCAAGAGGTTTTATCATATAGTCATATTGAACGACAGGAACCATTTCGCTCACTCCAGGAAATGTTGGTCGTGCCTCTTTGAACTTCACAAGCAGAACAAACTTCATCAAACAGTCATGCAGGACAGAACAAAGTCATTATCATTATGGTCTATAATCACTTACGACACTGCGTGTTTGATCCCGAGCTTCACATCTACTTTGAAGATGAAGCTCCACAATGGAAGTCATCCAACATATTCAATCGGCAGAGGCCGGCGGTCCATCCTGGCACATGATCAATACGGCAGACGCGAGACGCTCTTCGCTGCATGTGTAATGTCTGTAAGAGGGGCAGGGAGTGTGTGGGGCAGTAAACACTGCGCCTCTGATTGACAGGGCTGAAGATTGGATCTACTCACACCATCTTCCTCTCTCTCTCTCTCTCGCCGTCCCTTATCTGTTCACGCCACTTTGCAGTTTTACATCCCAATCTCAACATTTTCATTTCATTTCTGCCTTCCCCTCACTCCTGGCACCCACCGCCTCACCTCCTTCTCTTTCCTGCTGCTCACTTTGACTTGTTTTCCCCCGCCGTTCCTGTGGCGAGGCGAAGCTAATGCATTTGTTTATATCCTTCCTCTTCCGCAAATAGAAACTATTACAGTGGAGTCGAACGCCAGCGGTGGGCGTGAGGCCGCATGGCTGATTTTAGTTCTCCACTCATTCCGGCTGCATTACCGCTCCATGGTGGAGGGTCTATCGATATGGCTGGCGATGGTGTAAAACCTAAAGAGAAATAGGCTGCGCCAGGGCCGATTTTCTGACTGAGGTTTCCCTCTCCACGTCTACCTCCAAGAGAGAGTTCGATGTTTTATTGTGTTCTCCCCATTAACCGGGGCAATTGAGTGGAATTCACTAGCCTGGAGTAGAAGGACAGAGAGTGGACGGAGTATGTGCAGCTGCAGCGAGTAATGAGATAGTAATTAAATCAAGTTACGGCTGGCCAGGGTTCAGCTGAAAGGGGTTATATTGGGTAACCGAGGCCGGCGAGTGTGGCCGCTCATGCATGCTGGCCTGTGGGTGAACGCATCGTACCTGGGCATGTGGAGGGACAGATTTGAAGAAGATTTGAAGAGTTTGCTCCCACGGGAATCGATGGCTGTCGTGGGTGGAGCGGATGGCTGTAATTTTGTATCAAACTGCGATGAGCTGATAGAAAGGAAGGATGTGTGGAAGTCATGATCATTAGATGGAAACACACACACACATGCTGAGAGCTGCTGGCACCGGCAGGCACATGGGATGCACGACAGAGGCGGTGCAGGTGTGCAATCAGTGGCGGGTCTGTAATGGGGATATGCTAAATGTTCAACTAGTCGTAACCCCTTTGTGTGGGAGAAAATTCCAGCAAAGGGAGAAAGAGCTAGTGAAATAGTACTGCTTTATTTTGATAAAAAAACAAACAAACAAAAAAAAAACACACACACGTTGACCTAAACTCGCTTGCATATGGTTTAAATATTCATGTTTATTAGACACATGACTTGCATTGAGAACTTCAAAAAAAACTGCAACAAATATTTTGATCAACTCTCAAGCTGTATTAAGCATTTTCTTAATAATGGTTTATTGTTAATAACGTGCAGTTTAGTGCGATGCATTCATATCTGAACATCATTTGCATGCTGAAATTGGCGTTTAATATCACTTTTATATAAAACTGTTGGAAATAACTGGGGGGCAAAGAGAGGAAAAGAGTAGTGAGATATAGTGCTAAATCTGAAACACTTTGTGTCACTGGTATACATTTTTCAGTAAACAAAACTAATTAGGGCGGCATGTTGGCTAAGTGATTAGCACTGTCGCCTCACAGCAAGAAGGTCACTGATTCGAGTCCTGGCTGGGCTTGTTGGCATTTCTGTGTGGAGTTT
>CAIGQW010000287.1:4012633-4026290 GCA_903798125.1 Danio choprae | reverse complement strand
GTGTGTGTGTGTGTGTGTGTGTGTGTGTGTGTGTGTGTGAAAACAGTATCTCACAAATATATGAACACAATATTATACACTTTTCATTGATTCTTTGTGTTCTGGAATATATATATATTATAATTGTAATAACATATATTATATATATGGGCAGCACGGTGGCGCAGTGGGTAGCACGATCGCCTCACAGCAAGAAGGACGCTGGTTCGAGCCCCGGCTGGGTCAGTTGGCGTTTCTGTGTGGAGTTTGCATGTTCTCCCCGTCTTGTGTGGGTTTCCTCCGGGTCCTCCGGTTTCCCCCACAAGTTCAAAGACATTCGGTATAGGTGAATTGGGTAAGCTAAATTGTCCGTAGTGTATGAGTGTGAGTGGGTGTGTGTGGATGTTTCCCAGTGATGAGTTGCAGCTGGAAGGGCATCCGCTGCATAAAACATATGCTGGATAAGTTGGCGGTTCATTCCGCTGTGGCAACCCCAGATTAATAAAGGGACTAAGCCGAAAAGAAAATGAATGAATGAATATATATATATATATTCCAGAACACAAGCATATGTTGTTACAGCATGTTAATATTGCACTATTGAACCTTGTGAATCTGGAAGTGTGTATGTTTCTGTGTGTACAGTATGTGTCTGTTTCGGTTTTTCAGGCAGGTGCAGTGAGGGCACAAACACAGTTCAGCTCAATCGGTTTCTAGGTCTCATTCAACTGTGCGATTCCTTTCGAAATTTCTGACGTTTTACAAAATCTTTAAACTTTTCGATTGTCGATTGGGAAAGTTTAATCCCCTCTCTGGACACACACAAAAAAATACATTTGTTGTTTGTTCGAATTTCCTTTTTAAAATGAGCTGAAACAACACAATTCTTGAGTTTTTTTGGGGACAACTTAAATGTTGTGTTCAATCCACTTAAATGTTTAAAAACTAATATGTTAACTTAATTCCTTCATGTTGTCCTAACACAAATTGATTATGTGGAACCCAGCATTTTTACAACTGCATGAAGACAACATAACCAACAACACACAACAACAAAGCTAAATTCAGCCTGATTGAAAGAAGAGGTGCCAAAACCTGACCAAAATTGCACTGTGTATGCCTGATGTATGAGGTTGTACTGAAATGTTTTCCCATCTGGATATATCATGTGGAAATTGTTGATACTTGTATGCTTGTGGTTTGAACAGTATTATTTACGAGCCGAGCGTCTCACATCTCATGATGATGTTTTAAAGATCTCAAATAAGTTTGAATGCTGTCAGCTTGAATTTGTGAGGTGTGTGTGATTGAATTAAGCGATCTGTCAATCAGTCTGAAGTTGACCAATCACGAGGACAAACTGTAAGCACTGTCATCAGAGATTATAGTTTACAATGGATCACACAGTTATCTGCTGAGATGTAGCACTTATACTGTAGGTAGCTATATTGTTAGCTGTAGTGTTTAACTTGGCTTTATAATTCACACACACACACAGTAGGGGAAAAGGCATTTCCTGCTGCTGAAAATAAATCTGTATGTGTAGCAATCATTCACAGCTTGTATATTAAGCTGCTATGAGAGAGAGAGAGAGAGAGAGAGAGAGAGAGAGAGAGAGAGAGAGAGTTCAATTTGAAAAATACATTGTATAAGAATCAACACAAAACCATTAACACCTTACAAAAACACCACTTACACTTAACCACTTAAAAAAACACTTGCCACTTGCAAAACAATGACACCGCATTAAAATTCAAAAGAAGACAAATCATTCATAGCTTTGAAAAAAATATGAAATCTCTTGATTTAAACAAATTGATAAAAACCATCCATACATTTGGCCAAGTAACATTTTGAATCTTGTTCTTCCTGTACACATAAACTGCCATTTTTGATTGCCTCCAGTCATCAAAAAATAATAATAGAAGCAAGTTTAACTCAAGTAATTCACCACTATGTGTTAAATGTAAAGGGGAAGTGTGAGACTACACCCATTTATTATGGAATTGTCCTGTTATTAGAGCTTATTGGTCAAAAGTTGTTACTTTTAGGAGCCGTATGTTTGGACTTCAGCTAAAGTTGGATTTATTGTCTTTGATCTTAGGTCTCCCAGTTGGACGTTTGCCTGACAAATTCACTAATCGTTTATTTGACATTTTAGCCTTTGCTGCCAGGAAAAATATACTAATAAACTGGATCACTGACAAACCCCCATCCTTGAAAGGGTGGCACAATAATATTAGGGAAATGACTCCCTTAGACTTTCCTACCTGTGTCTTCGATATGTCTACTGAGGCTTTTCATCAAGTCTGGACTCCTTACTTGGACTTTATTGATGTTTCTTCAAGCTGTATTTTAAGTTATGGTATGTCATAATTGAATTTATGTATTTTATTCTACTATTATTTTATCTTTATAAATTTTTTGAATTTCCATCAGAATTTGCACTGTGTACGCCTGCTTTTAGTGAGGTTTATTTGAATAAGTGTGAACTTTGGCATGCAACCAACAAGTTGACCGAGACCACTGAAAACATTGGTTTGAATCTATTTCCCAAGGAACCGTTCAAGTTGAGCTGAGACTTCTAAATAAATCAAACACAAGGAATTATGTCAAAAGATGTAACCAGGACAGGACACAGGAAACAGGGAAGAATGCTCAAGCATACATGTTATTTTATTATTATTATTATTATTATTATTTTTATTTATGTTGCCACTTGCAGTTCAGTATTGGCATGGGAAACATGTCTCCTTGCAGTAGATCTTCATTTTTATGTGACTGAGGAATCCAAGGCTTTTTGACTCTCATTTTATATGCTCTTCATGAGTTCTCAACTAATAAAAATAATATTACATGCATGCAATAAAGGGCTTTTAGCAATGCACACAACATTGTTTTGCATGTTCTATAAGATCAGATGCAAAATTCAGTACTGTATGCCATAAAAGCCTTTAAAAAAAATATATATTTTCAGGTTCAGGCAGAGAACTGCAAACGTGAACACACTCTAAAATTCTTAAACATTATCATTTATGCATGTGATTTGTGACATTCTTTACAGCAAGTAAACATTTCTGCCTTGAAAATATTACCTAGCTGTTATCTCTCCGACTTAAATCTGAAAGTAAACAAAAACAGAAGTCTTAAAAATAAACAAGCAAAAAAAAAAAAAAAAGGTCAGAGCCTACAGTTTGTTTGACATTTGTTTGTATAGCGTACATAATGCAAAGGTATTTAGACTAAATATAAGATAAATATTAAGATTTGTATCTCAGATTGGTTATAATATAAGATGCATTCAATGTAAATGCATTCAAAAGAGCTAGACTGAATGCAAATCTTGAGAAGTACCCGGGACTAATTTAATTATTTACCTTTTTTTTAAGGCAGAGCTAAGAACAAAATTTTTTTTCCACTGTCATGTGGCCTACCGTGTCAGTTTACCATTCAAAGAATCCTCTCCACTGGCCTCGTGGGACAGTAAAGTGCCATCAGATGCACACTTCTGAAATATAGGTCATCAGGTATTTCTCACATACCTTTTTATAAATACTATGCATTCCAAGATACTCCATGGCTCATGCACTGTTGAAGATAAAGAGAAACATGTAGCAGACAAAGCTCTGAACACATACAATATTTTGTGTTTTATTTACATTCGTGCTGATCCACCAGCAGATTTGCTTTTAGGGATTTTATTGTATGGATTTAATATATAAAACAGAACTCTTGATGTATTATAAATCATATAGAACAAACTGGTGTGATGTAAATAAAATCAAGCCAAAGCAATGTTTGTTTGGAGTTTGTTTCAGAAGTTCAGAACAACTTACTAAAACTTAATTCAATCAAAAGTTCACTCTCTGGCTGGTAAACACCTCTGAAATACCGTTGGTCTATAGTAAGGGTGTAATTGCTGGGTGTGGCTTCAGGGTTCCATCTTCTTGACTTGAAAATACTCTCCAGTTAATTTCCTCTGTTCACTCTGTTGAAGTCAGATTAATACGAATAATGAGAAGCTGATTGTTTTAGCACTTAAATGCATACCTTGGGTCTATAGAGACCTAGTACACTATTTAAAAAGAAAACCTGTATGGTCACTAGTTAGTCCCCAAAAGAGATTAAAGTTACTCTCAAAAGGAAGTATTTTTTGGGTTTCTGTTGCGCTATTTGCAGTGCGTTTCTAAAGTTGCATGTGTTGTGAGGATTTGTGTGCGCGTGTATTGTCAAATTGATGAAGATATTTGTTTGCTAACTTTTTTGTGTTTCTTGCTTCTTTAGTTAACTTGCAGCATGTTTGAGCTCTCTCTGCCACCGTAATATAGTCAAGTCAAGTCGAGCCTTATTGTCATTCCGCTACATGTGTGGACATACAGAGGAACGAAATGTCGTGTCTCGCAGGACAATGGTGCTACATAAATTAATCATAAATACAAACACAACACTGGACAAAAGAGCTATTTAAAAATAAAAAGAAAACTATGCATAACTAACAGATGCATAGATACTTAACTATACACATAAGACATGCTATACTTATGCATGACAGTACTTTTACATGAGACTGAACAATGTTGTGCTTGATATTGTGGTATTTAAGTTATTTAAGGTTGAAGAAAGCAGTGCAACATGATTGTGGTACGTTTATAATAAACATCGTTTTCGTTATTGAGTTCTTGTAAGATGGAGTTTAGATAAAGTGTCAGGTGCATATAAGAGAAGAGTTTTTCTACAGGTGGTTTGTCAAGCCCACTCACCTGAATGAAGCACAATTTGAAATGCACAATGTTTTCAAGAGACATGGAGTGATTAAGAAAGTGTCTATAGTGCAAATGTGCAACCTGGTGCAAGAGTCAGAGAGATGAGAGGGTGTCTTTTCTACAGGCGGTTTGTTAAGCCCACTCACCTGTATGGGACATACTCAGAAATGCATTGTGGATGAAATTTCAGAGAGGGGCTAATATACAAATAAGATCTTGTTGATAGTAACTATGGTTACAAAATTCAATCAGTAAGCTGTACGTGGCGGGCGATTCTCCACCGTGTCCTGTCATTCACTGATAAATGGTATGTGACTCCTGCTGCTGATCTGTGATGCAACAGAATTAAATTACTTTTATTCCTATACAATAACAATGAAAGTGGAAAAGTGACCACTGGTAACTAATCATTTTAACACCGGTACTGTACTCAAGAAAATCAAGAAAGATAAGCATCACTGTAAATGAATAGTGGGTATACAGTCAATGATCGAAATATTGATTGTGAAGACATTAACGGCGGTCATTTTGAGAATAGGGTTGAGGTCACAAACATGATTCATATGCTGTACATACTTGGGAAGTGAGCTCTGATGATAAATTCATCTCCTCAAATGGAATCATTCCAAATTCCAAAACATAATGATATAAGCTTTATTTTTTATTATTATTTTGTAATAGTATGAATGAAACATAACATTGCTGCATTTCAGCACATTATACACCATTTACTTTCCTAATGCATGTGTATGATAATAAACCTACAGTGAATTCTACATCAGTCCAAAAGCATTTCATTGTAGCTGGGTCTACCTGATGCAAAGCTGAACAAATAGAAATCAAAATGTGCATAGTGAGTGTTATTATTTTTAAAATACATTGATTTAAAAAAAAAAGACAAAGACAACCTCACATTCTAGGTTGTTAGTCCACCATTGTGACCTCTATAACCAGATACCTGCGGCACTGTGACATTTTCTTTCACTTGTAGCTATAAGCTCCACAATTTACGACAACTCTCATTTGCATACATGTAAACAGACGCTCCAGCACACGCCATTACACATACAACCCACTTTGACATATCTCATTACCTCAACATGAACACATACATGCTCGCTATATATCATGCAACACACACACACACACAGACACAAACACACACACAGTCAGGTAGCCGACAGCACACGAGCTGCAGCTGTAACTGCTAAATGTCATGCGGCAGATCACGGGCTAAATTAGCATAAGAGAAGAGCCGCTGGGCCGTGACGGTGGTCGCACCTCGCGCTGACCTCTGTGATTGACAGCCAGGGGTGCAATGAGAGGTGAGATGGATAGTTCCACCGGGGCTTGAAGGTGTATTTACTGTCATTCACCATCATTCTTTGGGGGCACTTTGGAAGACGACATCGCAATGTCTATTGTGGCAGATCAGTGTCAACGCCATGCAAAATAGCATAAGATGGAATGTCATGACAGCGTTACAGGTGTGACTCAAAAAAGACAACTTGGGCGCCTTAACATTGCGGTTGACCTCTAAGCGATTTCACCTTTCCGTGAGACTCTCTCACTCTCTCTCTCTTTCTCTCTCTCTCTGAATAATCTTTATAGGAAGCATAATTAATAGCAGTAATTAAAGAGGTGCGATAAGACTCACAAAAGCAGCCTTCACTGTTCTATGATATGTTGCTAACTGTACATGAGTGATATGAGTTGAAGTCTTGGAGCGCAGTGCGGATTTGGGATGCCGCAGTTCTGTTTTTGTCGCACAAATTTTTTAAAGCTGCAGTATGTAGGATTGACAACTAGTAGCTGAACTAGGTATTGCAGAGTAAATTCTTTTTAGGTTTTTTTCACCCAGCTCCTCCGATAACGATGCAGTGGACAAGCAGGTAGCCAGATGAACAAGAAAAAAGACATGCTCTATGTCATTTTGGCTATTTATTCATATTATATGTTAATTCATTAGCATAAAGTTGAAGGATTTACAACTTTGTCGCATCATTGGACACACTACATAGAGTCGGCAACATTCGCTCTTGCTCGTCTAACCGGAAGTCACTGCAAGTCACTAGCTCTCCATTGAAATTGATGGTCACTTGTCATTTTGTCGCTGCGGGTAGTGTAAATGGAGCTTTACACTGTAAACTGCTCAGCTAATGTTCGCATTCGTAATATTTGTATTATTTGATCATTAAAAACCACCATGTGGATTTTTACAACTTTGAATCTGCGTCTCATTTTAGAAGTTGATACTGTCTTCCGGTCTCATTTTCCTACGCATCCACAAACATTGAGGCAGCCTTCAAGACCTGGGGTGCTAAAATATAATTGGGTAAACTGGAAGTGGGTGAAGTCACACGAACTAAGACAGACATTCTGACACAGAATGCTCATTTTCAAAGGAGAATAACTGACTTTATCATTGTTTTTCAGATAAACAAGTGGTTAAGTTAAATTAGCATGTTTCTTAAATAACCACAAACAAATTATGCCATTTTATGCCTTAGAAGAGACGAAAACACAGCAGCTTTAAGACAATATATTGTGCTGTCAAAGCTATCATCACATTTCAAAAGGCCTCAACTCTGCATAACTTTGCAGCTTTGCACTGTTACAGTGAGAAAAATTCATTGCCGTTGTTAGCCTCCTGGTCTTGTGCGTAAAATTTGCAGTATCCTGCTACAGGTCTAATAGTCTTAAGAGGTGAGAAATGGCATATTGGAGGGGAAGACGACAGAGAGCATGACTCTGTACCCGAGAGAGAAAGAAAGAAAAAAAAGAAAGAAAAAGAGAGGCAGCGATGTGGGGGCGTTGACAAAGGTGAATAATGAAGTCAGTCACTTCAGCGTATGACTGTAATGGGGGTTAGAAAGAGATTGCGCTATTTCTGTGTGCTCAAGAGACGGTGAATGAGCGCATATGGGTGTTTGCATGTGTTTTTGTGTATCAGACAAAGGAGGAAGATAGATTGACTGACTGGGAAGACAAAGACAGGCAGTAAAACTGAAACTTAGAGAGAGCTTTATGATCCTAAATGAGTGTTTGGGTGAGTTTGAAGATGAAAGAGCTGGAAGGCAGACTGTCTGGAGGTAAAAAGCAGCCATTTAAACAGAGATGAATCTTGCATTTGGTAGACTATATGTTAGTGTTCTTGTTGCTGTTGCAGCCTAGCAAGGTTAATGTGGGCTGACTTCATGTCTGCATGTGCTCAAGCCAACAGGCTGCCACACAAAGGGCTAACAATGACCTTGTGGTACCACTGAAATGTGATACGGCAACAGCAGAGAAAACAGGGGGACAAGCAAAGCATGTAGTTTGCTAAATGAGTAAATGTAAATAAGACTAGGTTGAATCATCCAAACAAGCAAACATCAAATGTGCTGAAGCCTAAGGCCAGAATATATATGCAAGTACGTGATCGTACTCCATTTACTGCAGTTTGTGCTCTAAAATGTGGCCGTCATTTATAATGCAAGGCAAGTACAAATTGGACTTTCATCATTTTCTGTTTCATGTAAACTACTGTAAAGGCAAAGAAAACAACTTGTGTTTTTAGCTTAAATGAATAACGAATGTATCAGATCACACTTATTACATTAGGCCATCTAATGTTTAATCATTATATGTTATTTAAACCTATTATCATAATCATAAATCACAATAATGTTTACTTTACTCCGACATACTTCTTTTTTACCACAGCATTGAAAATAAGGTGGGTATGAAAAGCATTTTACTAGTGACTTTAGATTTTCTACTACATAATTAATATGGAATTGTGGATAACTCTGAATACTGGAACACACATTGTGTCTGCTAAAAATAGATCTGGTTTAATGGCACAACATTTAAACTCTTGCACCATCTTTAATACAGAGGTTTGATTGTACAGTAAGAGCAGTTGCCATTGTTGTGCATTGGGTTTGATTTATTGTCAACCACTAGACTCGAAACCACACAGACACAAGCAAATCACATTGTGCAACTAGGTAAATATGCTACCAAATCAATAGTTCACCCAAACATGAAAGTTTACTCATCATTTACTCAGTACTCACCCTCCACTCACCTTTATGACTTTCTTTTTTTTCTGTCGAGCCCAAAATAAAATATTTTAAAGTCTTTTAAAGTTTAAAAGATTTATATTTTGGATAAATGTGCATTAAAACAATATAGGTTATGTATTTATTTAGCTCATTACAAACAATATATAACAGAAAAAGCAATATAGACAGATGGATGTAGATAGAAATCTTGCTTGTCCACATGGGTTGCATGTAAGAAAAATGAAGTATACTTCATGCATGCACAATGTGATTTTACGGCGCTAAACCTCAAATCAATCATGAATGCTCACTTAAACCACTTTTAACATCTTTTATAGTCATAGCAAGTAAATGCACTGATTTGACCCCAGCCGCAAAGCATGATTACTAACCACAGTATTTTCTACTGAATCTTTCATTTGGCAGTGCATTACATATTATTCTACCCTGAGTGCTCACACACACACACACACACACACAACCGCGTAAAAACATCAAATTATTAGCAGGCAGGAAAGTAGCTTGAAATGACCATCATTTATCTTTTAATTTAGGGCATGAGCGTATGCTGGGGACAATCTGAATTAAAGGCAGGGAAGTAGCCTGAAAATCAAGTATAAATGTCATTTATCTTCTCATTTGGGGCATTAGTGTATGCTGTGGAGCGTTTGATTTAAAGGCTGATAAATCCACTATTGATTTTCAATTGCTTGAATTAAATTCCATGTAGGCTGAGCTGATTTTTCTTTGCATTCTGGAGGAGGCGGCAGGCACAATCAGGCATTCTTTGTGCTGTTTCGCTCTCAACGCTTTCAAAGCAGGTGGTTAATTTTAGTCAGCGCCGTCTCATTTTTAAAAGTATGCCAGATGTTTTGTTTTTTTAGGGTTATTATCCAATCCAGTGTACGAAAATTAAGTGGAAAGGTGCGGAGAATGACCTTTGACTCGGACGGGGGGGTCGTTTGCTGTGAATTTAACTCTGCTTATTTTGCCTGTACATGAGTCACCCGAGATTATATGGCTTGGCATTCAGAAGGGTTTAATACCTATTCATTACAATCAGTGTGTTTTCTTTCAGCACTTGGCCTACTGATTGCTTTTGCATATTGATTTGCCGTTTGTTCAGTCACTCGTCTTAAACATCCATTGCCTTATGTCACAGTTAAGTGGTTCAACTGGTATTGACCTGGTCGAACCAAGTGTAGCGACAACTTCCAATGTTTGTTGCATGATCGTGATTTGGGATCAGCTTTATGGAGTGACATAGAGATGAATGCAACCTGCGTTACCCAGGAACAGTGGTGAGTCATAGTCTGTGCAGTGCTGCCTGAGTGGTCTTGGGATGCCAGGATTGCTCAGGCCGCAGTGGTGATTGAAAGTGACAGTGTATATGGATTCCAAAATGGGTCAGACCGCTCGCCGTCGCCTCCCCTCTGAATAATGGATGAGTCCAACTCTGGCTCCACCATGTCAGTGTCGTGGAGGAAAGCTGTCAAAGCCCACTTCCTGTTTTCCTTTGCTTTCGCCAAAAAAAAATGTCACATGTGTCATGTTTTCAGTCAGACCGGGAAACAATACAGAACAGCTCTTATCGTGTTTCTGTAAGTGCGGTGGATTATCATAAAGCCCGGAAGGCCTAAAGATTTGCTATACTCAATCTTAGGCTCTGTTCCAAATGCCATACTAAGCCCTTGCTGTCTTTGTCAAAGTCCACACTTTGTTGACAAAATGCCGCATGTAATCGAATGTGGAGTGCTGCAAAGCAAAAGCAAAAAAAAAGTCAAACAGGGTATGATCCATTCTGAAGTTTTCATTCCTATGCCATCAAAGTGTTTACCCTCTAGAGTGTGAGCAAAGAATCATAGATGGGTGGTAAGAATTGATTCAGATGCCCCTTTGAAGGGTAACAGGTCAAAAATGATAGATTTAGGACACTCAAAATACCTTTTCTTGGTTTAGTGGTGGTCATGATTGTTCTCACATCAAAGTGCCCTCCAGAAGCAGGTTTATTCCATTTGGAGTGCAGCATATGACACCTTGTGTAAAGTCACCTCAAGTCACTTTTATTTCTGTTTATTTATACAGTGTAGATTGCCTCAAAACCACTACTGTACACGGATGAAGAGGAAAAGGATAAAAAGTCAACAATATTTTAGTTTGTGCGACATGTTCAGCATATCAGACAGGTAGCAGAGTAGTGGTAGAATACTAGTGTTGTTTTAGTTAGTTCAAAACTGATTCAGTTCAATTAAATACAGATGTCAATGATCCACTGAAAGCTCCACCAAAGCTAAGTGACAAGGGATCAAAACTCAATAAATTGATAGAAATGGGGAACAAACCTTGGGAGAAACAACGCTCAGTCTGGAAACCAGTTCTCCTCTGGCCAAACAGACAATAGTCAGAGCTGCAGTCTAGTGTAAAGACAGCTAAACAATGGAAAAACAGTTTTCTATTATCTAGAAACAGTTTTAAAGGGTTTACCCTCCAGATCGATGCATGTGTCGGGAACCAATAAATCTGTTCTTTGTACTTGTACCTCTGCATCATATCATAATCACCACAAACTAAACTTGCACAAAGAATCAAAGATGATTTAGATGCTTCTTTCTCAGTGAAAACAGTGGTTTCAGAGGGTTTATCTCACAGATTAAGAGCTTTAAAGGAACAAAGAAAATGAACAAAAATCTTTCCTTAGAATATACTGTACTTCTGCATCATTCTTGCCATAAATTAAACATGCTCAAGGAATCATGGGCCAAAATGTGTTCATCCCTTGTACCATTTGAAATCGTTCATTCTGAAGGGCCATTTGGAGACAGATTCCTCCCATTTGTAACCTTGTTGTCCTTGGGTGGTTTACAAACCTTGTTGTCTTGGATGGGTAATAAGAAACGATTCAGATGCCTAGGACAGTCAAAAATAGCCTGCACAATAGAAAAGGGTTTTGAAAGAGATTTTACCCTACAGGTCTCTAAGATCTCTAAAGGCTAGGACACTCCTAGCCAATACTTGGCCGTTGGGCAGCGTTGGGCTATGGGTGAGGGTCTGTACAGTTAGCTTGTTTAGTATGTTCTACACGTTGATCATGACTCATATTGCAAGGAGTTTGGACAATTCAGCATGTAGAATCATTGTCAACCATCGATGAAAGCGAGTGCTCTAATTTGTAGCTGAACAGCCAACCAGAGTGTGGGAACAAAAATGAAAGGGATGAAACTAAGGCCACGCATAGAGTGCACAATTTTGGTCCAATTTTGATTCGAACTGTGACTTGTGCAACTTTTGTTTAAATCAACCCAAATTTCAGCTTTGTCGTGCATTGTTTGTTGTGCTGTCTTTATGCTATGTACAGGAGAACCTCTCCAATCTCCAATTGGATGGTCGGACAATTTTATTTGTCGGGTTTTTTTTGTGCCTGGCCTAAGAAAACAATACAAGTCAAGAGGGAACACCAAAAAGCCGGCATTTTGCAAACAATATGGATTATTAGATTATCAGACACATTTGCATGAGCGAATCCTTCTGTGGTGAGCAAGAAGTCCTGTGAAAATGATACATAAATGCTGCTTTGCTTACATTTTGTATGTGTGCAGCTCTAGTTCTGGTTTCCCTTTGTTGAATGTCAATACAGACTTCTGCCACCTGCTGGTATGGAAAGATACATTCTCTCACACAGGTGCAGAATGTACGTAAAGATGAGATGTGAGGCAATAACATCCTTTTCCATCGCTCATGTTCTTTGATGTCAGTTTGGTGTATTCCAGGCTTAAAAGGGTTTCCAGGCTTAAAATTTACAGCACAAATTAAACATGTGTAAATAATATTGGAAACAATATGCTTCCATCGCTTGTACCCTTTGAAATTCTTCACTCTGAAGGGTCTACATATGTAATTGTAGTTGTAGTAAGTGTGAAGTTAAGCAACTTAACTCAGTAAAGTTATTTATGTCAAACATAATTTTAATACTGGTCTAATGTAAGACTAAAGAGCAGATTTTAAAATGTGTGAGGTAAAAAAAAATTGTTCCAGTCCTCAGATCTACAGTAATTGGCTGCACATATTAAATATTTATTCCTAGGGTACTGGAACGTTTCATAATTTTTAATATCACACTTATACCAGTAAATGATGACAAGTGACTATTACTATTACTATTACTGACACATAATTTGTTTGTTCAAAATTCAGTAAGTAATAAAATTATTCACAGAACCAGATTTTTCAACAACATGGCTGTATAAATGCAAAATATCTTGCATTAACATGTGTAAAATGTAAGTTATTCAGTATGAACATCTTGTATTTTGACCTGGTAACTCTCCCTTGCTCTTATATTGAAATTCAGAACAACTCCACTCTTGCTCATGTGATTTCAATTACATTTCTTTGTTAGAAAAAGAAAGCAAGCAAGTAGCCTACCATCAAGAGGGCGATGAGAAGCGATTCGATTGCTTCTTTCCATGCAGAGACAGAGGAACAGTGAGAAAGCAGCTTTGCATTATCTAAAAATGAAACACACTGGCTTTTGTGGCGATGTCTGAACAACCCAGTTTACTACAGTGCAGTCCATAATGCAAGACGTTTGACCTCAAAGTAAGGCAAATATCTTTTGTTGCGCTAATAAAACTGAAGTCTTCAACTAAGAGGTTGTCTGGAATGTAACAAAAAGCACAATGCTGGAACGCGCACTGCTGAGAGCCTTTTGTAATAAGGTGGCGGAATTTAGCTAGTATAGAAAATGTGTGAAGGTAGCTAAACAATAGAGACGGGACAAGTTGAACACTGTGTTTCACTGATGATAAATTAATCCGTACCGTCGCTTTTGGGGGATTTGTTATCATAATAGGCTGACTAATTTTGCCT
>CAIGQW010000287.1:3978192-4000779 GCA_903798125.1 Danio choprae | reverse complement strand
ATAGGTTTTTTAAGTAAAGTCAACTAATCATATTGAATAGTATTACTGTATGGGTGTCACGGTGGCACAGTGGGTAGCACGATCGCCTCACAGCAAGTAGGTCGCTGGTTCGAGCTTCGGCTGGGTCAGTTGGCATTTCTGTGTGGAGTTTGCATATTCTCCCCGTGTTCCGGGTGCTCCGGTTTCCCCCACAGTCCAAAGACATGCACTATAGGTGAATTGGGTAAGCTAAATTGTCCGTAGTGTATGTGTGTGAATGAGTGTGTATGGGTGTTTGCCAGTGATGGGTTGCAGCTGGAAGGGCATCCGCTGCGTAAAACATATGCATATTACCGATTTAGGTAATGTAACAAAAACGATATATTTTTTACTATGCTACACTGCAGCATAACAGTTTAAGTTGCAACCGCAGCAAGTTATGTCATTGTATTTATAACAACAAAATCAATAATCAATAATTATAGCAAAGTAAAAGAAATCCATTGTAATGTGTAATGCTGCCTGATCAATAGATATGTAATCAATGCCAATTTGAAATCAACACTAACAATTCACCATCTTAAAACGTTAATTATGACACATCAAGTGTTAAATATGATGCCATGAAGAATATAGAACCTTTTCATTGTACCTGTTTTTACTGTGGAAAAAAGGCTGTTTACGTGATTAAAATGTTCTTAAAACTAAGAACAAAAAGTTTTTAGAAAGGACTATTGGTTCTTTCGGGAACCCAATTTCTTGTGGCATCACTGCAAAAACCCCATTATGGAACATTTTTTTTGGAGTGTGAAAAAAGGAAACACGAGCTTGTTTCCCCGATGAGTGTTGCTATGGACAACAAATATTATTTTATAAAATATTTGTCTTGAAACCTTCAACTGACCAATCAGAATTGAGCATTCCTTCAGCAGTGTTTTTTTTTTTTTTATAGTATTAAGCACATCATTTAAACAAGCAAATACATTAACATTTTAGTTAACTTTAATATTCATAATATTTATTACGAGATTAAAAGGTTATTTAAATTCCAGATGGTGTTTGGTGTAAATATTGTAGATTCTGAAACCCCGCTCTAAACAGATTAAGGGACAGTAGAGGGATGGATGAGCCGCAGCTCCTGGTCATAGTCGGTGGTCCAGATTTTGATAAAGTAAGTCACATTGAGGCAGCGGTGCCGCAGTCATCGTGTCGTCGGTGCTCCGGGAAGGCGAAGTGCTCACGCGGGATGATTGGTGAGGTGTTCCACTGACCGCGCCCTCATTTCGCGCCCGTAACCGTCACCGGGAGACGCGCATTGAGCGGCAGATCTGCGGTGTCGTTTCATGCAGGTGGAGCGGCTTGACGCGCTCAAACAGCCGTCGTCTGTACGCCAGTGAAAGGGGAGGGCAAACGCCGCATTTCGCCTCTCTGGACTATACAAAAGGCGACCGAACAATTTCCAGTCAGAAGTGGGGAAAACGCTCGCGCACTTTCAGGTAAGAGCACTTCTGCGTGTCCTTGCAGATGCTTTTGTCGTCGGAATATGTGTTTTCAAAGATGCAGGTGATGCGCGGGGCTGGAGAAGAGAAGTGAGCGGACGGTGTTGACTCATAAGCGGAGATGTTATTGTCTGCTTTGGGTTATTGTTCAAACCCTCGGAAGTCTCGCTTTTTTATATGTTCCTCGTTGGTGATGGTTTTGAACACCTGCGTGCCAGCGTAGCGTTACTAACGGGCGCTGTGTGTATTGATTTGCCCCCATTCGAGTCATGCCATGTGCGGCTTTCGGATGCACGAGAAAGAGAGAGAGAGAGAGTGAGAGGAAGAGAGAGAGAGTGAAATGGAAAAGCCGTGGGAATAAAACAGCCTTTTGTTTGGATAAGGGGCTATTTTTTCTCCAAATGGGTTGTTGGTAAAATATTTATTTTTGTGGAATGAATTTTCAAGGGAGATCTGACCCCTTAAACAAGTTCACAAAGGACGGGCTACATGTATGGTCCAAATTAATTGTTTGGATCACTTATCGAGGCCTTTTTTTAATTAAAAAAATAAATAAAATTGTGTCTTTTATGTATTGGTATTGTTTTATGATGTAGCCTAAGTCACATTTCAGTTGTTCCCAGGCAACTCAAATAAATGATGTCATTATTTACTCTCATTTTGTTCTGAACACATGTTTTCTTTCTTTCTTGGAAAACATATTTAAGAATGCCATCTTATCAAATGATTTTAATTAATCATGACGGAAGTGACCAAAAAATGGTCATAAAATCAATAAACATGTTAGTTTCCAGAGATTCACTGACAAGCTAGATTTTTCTGTTGTTTTTTTTCTTTTTTCTTTTACGAAAATCCTCCCCAATAGCAAACTGAACATGGGTACAGTCTGTTTTGAGAACACGTCATTCAGGTTAGCTTGTGAATTACCAACAAGATCAGACTAACATAGATAATCTAACATAACTACTAATCTAATATTCCAACGCTATCTCACAAGGAAACATAACTATTGGATGTATTGTCAGAAAAAGGGGTAATTTGTATAAATTCATATGATTCCATTCATAGGAAAATGTAAACTTTTTAAAAGGCGTGCCCCCAATCCTCACCCCTAACTCTAGCCCCCATTGGGGTTGAGCAAGTCATATTAAAATGTATGAATAACATTGTACAAATGAATATGAATTAGCCACTAAATCTAAAAGTACGAATTGCCTTAAGATGAAATGTTGCACTCACAGATGACAGTGTTGTCAAAAAAAATAACTTTACACATATCCACAAAACTAACAATGACTTATCATGCATGCCAAGCCAGTAGATGGCGATGTGCCTGGACACATACAATCATGAAGTCCGCCGTTGTTGTGGTTGTCAAATAGGCCACTCACACATGCCTATAGACTTAATATGTAATATGTTTGCACAAGATGTCCTCGTTTTAACATAATTGTGTTTTTGTAGTTACATGTAGACAAAGGTATCGCTTTCAAAAACATTGGAACTGCAAAAATATGTAAAACGAGGACATAGAAAGGGACTGATCGAACATTTATCCACAGAAAACATAAAAATAAATAGTCTTTTTTGAGGACGTACATTATTTTATGATAGCTCTGTGATTGATTGCATATTTTTTTGTGTAAACACAAGATTACACAAGAAAAACATAATGCATGTTTTGACCATTAGGGTAGAATGAATCTTTTTTTTTTTTTTTTATCACCAACTCTGCAGCTCTTTATATACTGGACAGATATAACAGAAACCAGCACATCTGAAGAATGTATCCACCATAATGCTGTTTTAATCCTTTTTGTATCGCCCTCTTGAACATCTGCTGTCTTTTTTTCTGCTGTTGCCATGTTGCAACCCTCTATTAGCTCCATCACCAACTGTTCTCTGGCAGGGCAGCCAGGGCTGAAGAACTGAGGCTAACTCGATTGCGAGCTGATGTCAGATAAATCTTTGCGAGGTTGTGGTGTATGAAAATCCTCCAGCACTCGCCGTGGATGACAATACATCATGGGCGTAATTAAATTCACTGTTTATTATTAGTATATGATTAACACCACTAATTGCACACGAGTCCCTCGCGTGGTAACTGCTGAGGGGAATCAGTCAAATTGAACGTTGATGAATGGTGGCTATATTCAGACTGATGTTCCTAAAGTTTACGACCAAGACACGCTCTAGATAAACTCCGCTTCTCCAGTTGATCAAATCAACAGGACCGCTATTATTGAAAGTCTTGCGTGATCAATATCGCATAATAGTTGCTGTCTGTCAGCATAATAGGTTAGTTCGGCAGTTATATGCAACCATTTACTAGGCTATAAAACGTGCACACACACAGATGCAGATGGGCTCACTCTGCACATGAAGACCATTAATGATTCCAAGCCATAGGGATACGGGTCAGTAATGGAAAACAGCGCTTTGAGCATGTTAGTCGTTTCCGGCTTTGTACCTAAGAACCATGAAAGTTTCATGAGCATTTTTAAAACGGCACTATAATAAGAAAAAAAAAAAAACAAAACAAATCAAATGCCTTCTGTTTTCAAGCCCCATCGATTATTCATTCAGCTATGCAACAGTGTGGATGTCAAAACAACATCACAGCCCATCTCTGGGAGCTTGACCTAGCTTTCCATCCAGGTAGCATTGGGAAAAAGAGGGGATTTTTCTAAAGGGGTTGCCCACTGCCAGAGCTCGCAGCTGGGTTTTGCATGGCTCATCGTATTCATCCGTAGCTGGAACACACTAGATGTCACCCCGTTACACCGATTTGAAATCAGTTTTGCAGTTGCTGTCATGGTTGCAGTTTGGATTTGGCCAGGCGAGGCAGGTCCCACTTCAGGAAAATGAGAGAAGAGCAGAAGGGGGAGACCGGCATTATCAATAGCCTCCCATGAGTGTTAGGCCTGGAACTAAATCTCATCTCACCAGCTGATAAGGAGTATCGCTGGCCGTCATTGGCCTGAGAGATATCAAGAAAAAAGGGGAGGAAGGAAAGCTGGTGGCCTTCCTGATAGACAGGTGGTCTTCTTTTGTTTGTTTTTTTTCTCAAACGAATGTTGACTGGTTTGTGAGCATGCTCTTTTTTTTTTTTTTTTTTTTTTTTTTTTTTTTTTTTTCAAACGAATGTTGACTGGTTTTTGAGCATGTTTTTTTTTTTTTTTTTTTTTTTTGTTCTTCGTCCTTCTGTGCTGTCCTTTGGCGTCAACATATGAACTGTTTTATTTTTATTTATTTATTTATTTTTGCACAGCGAGTCTGTGTTTGGATTGAATTTTGCCCAGTGCAGCTTGCACAATGACCCAGTGCTGGGTAACTGACAACTTGTCAGATTGTTTGTGTGCTGCTTAATTAATTACTTTTTAAAGCATTTTGCAATTAGCATGATGATGGTTCATCATAACATTGCCTCATGATGTCTGCCATTGTTATGCTCACGCTGGGTGTGAATTAGGCTTACTAGCTTCATGATGATCTATAGTTTTATTTAATTATTAATGCAAGATGAGCACAAAACAAAAGGAAACATGCAGTGTGATACATTAGTGTATCACAGTTTGTAATTGAGATTACTATTATGGATGCTGCAGTTAAGTGTCACTTTTAAGTATAATTAGCTATTTTATATGGTGATTTAGCAGTGTAATAAATCTGAAATCAAGCTTGTGTTCATATTGATTTCATCTTTAGATTTACGTAAAGATATGAAATTAATCACAGTTAAAAAAAGAAGAAGAAGGGAAATAGGGATGAATTGTACTGTATGGGTATCGTGTCAGTGCTAAAAACAGAAGAAACAAACAAAATGAATGTCTGATATTATTGTATATAATGCCTAAATATGCTGTTTTTCTATTTTTAAATGACTGATTATCAGTATTTAACTGAACAACTGCTAAATCTATCAAAAAATGACTACATATCAAAATTTCTAACCATAGCTTCAACAACAAATGTTGTTGTTTTTTTTTTTATGCATCATAATCAATCCATGTCACATCTTAGCATACGGTCTATATCAAAAGTCTCCCTTTTAATGTTTCTTTAGGCTATCATTACTTCCTGACAACGTGACAACCATCCCACTGCAGTCACATGAACACATACTAAAAAGAGCTACAGAGAAAAAAATCATGCCTTGACTCTGTTTGCTTTCTGACTCACTCGCCAGACTCCTGCTATTTGGCTGTCTCGCTTTTCAGCACTTCTTGCATGGACAGATCCTTGATGTGCAATACATGTACAGTCTCCCTCTCAGTGCGGACAGCCGTCTATTGATGCTGTGGAGGGTGAAGGCGTGATCCACCCTGAGGGAGGCCCAGACATCCACAGCTTCAGAGCTCCTCACTGATGTCTGGGAAGACGGCTACATGCCTAATGCTCCAAAGGAGTTGCCCCTCTGTCTTGCTGAGCTCACATATTTGTCCTGTGTTCTGCAATATTCATGATGAAGGAATGGTATCAAGGAACAGCTCTTGTGTGGAGAGCTGAGTCACATGGCTGTGTCTGGATGAGCTCATAGCTAATTGGTTGTCTCTCAAGTCACCAGGGGGTCTCGAAATCAGCACAGACTTTGTTCAGACACTGTGTGTTTTTATTATTTTTTTAAGCTGAAGCAAATCGGGATACCAAGGAGATTGTGGAGAATGGGCAAGAATACCAGAACAACACAAAAGCTGTTGGACCCACACACATACATGCAGGCGACGACACAGTGTTCACACGTCATGCCTGCTCTATCAAGGTCCAAGGTCACGCATGCATAGTTTGTCCACACGCGCGGTCTCTCTTAAGGCAACACGCGGCCTGGAGTACTGGGCAGCTTTTAATTCAGGTTGACGTGTGACTCAGTCCCCATGCCAGCCAAAGCAAGAGGGAAAAAAACACTAAGGATCACTTCTCTGGATGATGATAAGTTGGGAAAAAGGTCAGCGCTGAGATCCTCGTGTCTGTTTCCACCTCCAGGAAGTAATTTCTATTTCGTACCCTCCTTTCCATTTCGCTCATTGGCATCGGATGAACTTTACTTGCTAACCCAAATGAATTGTTAATGGACCTTGTTCACTGCGAAGCATTCAAACACGGTGCACGTTCACAGTGGTGTGAAACCAGTGATTAAGGCCGCTTAGGCACTTATCATTAGAAAAGGTCCAGGTCGGAATAGTTGCCCAGGTAAGCTTCGAAGCCACCGATTACATTGTTGCTTGAACCACAGTACTCAACATAAGCAGCACAGCCCACAACATGTACTGTTTTGCTGCGCTATAGACACAATCGTGGCTGGTTTTGGTATGAATCCCTGATTTATTTTGAGGCGGTCCGGTGGGATTGGCTTGGATGCGTTCCAGAGTGATGCAGAAAGCAGATAATTAAAGGAGCCCACTGCTTTTCCTGAATGTTTGGAGAGTAGGTAGAATGGGTAAGCAGCAACAGATAGGGTAGGTAATTACCTGGCATTACAGAGTGGGAGAAGGTGCCAGATGCCAGAGTGAGTAGGAGGAGGGGTGGGCAGATGCAAGCAGAGTAAATGCTTCGCTCTACGTGCGACCCAGCATTCCTGTTGTCTTCTAAACGGAGCACAAGGTCACATGACCTGCCCTGCAATTTATTTTCTCGCCCCACCGTAGTCGTGCTCTGTTTACTCTACATTTGCATAGTTGCATAGCAGATGGCTTTAACCGGGTCAGGTTTCCGTAGTTTTCCATAGTTTTGCATATTCTCTGCATTCTTGATGTTAAGACCTGGTTTGTGCCAGAGCGTCCTTCTTATTTCAAAGTCATTGTGCACACAATCAAAAACGTCTGCTCTCTTTTTGGCATGGATATAGAAACATCTTGTTTTGAGAAATAAATCCAGACATAAATGCTTTAAGACTAACCCTGAAGGCAGCACAGCTCATTTTACATAGCTTTGAGGCATTTCTGGGCCAATGAAACTATTTAGTGAAAAACATTTCCCTCCTTTTGTTTACCTGCTGTTTTATAGGTAAGCAGAGATACTATAGACAGGATTGTGACGGTGATGATAAAGGTGTATTGAAAATTCAAAGTTATAGATTGTCTATAAACATTATAATGTATGTCGCAACATCCAAAAACTTTTGTCATGTGTAGCGAGTAAATCTTTAGACCTTTCTGAATGGGGTCATACCATACTGTACATACTGTATGTCAGCTACAGTAAAGTGCAGCACACTAATTAAACCACTTCAAATATCATATATCATTCAAGTAGGGTCAGGGGATATAAAATATTAGATTAATGTTGTAATAATAATAGAAAATATTTTCTGAGAGGGGGAGGAAAAAAAACATTTGTGTCTGTTTGTTCGCAATTCCATCTGAGCGGAAGTATTATCCAGTGTGAGCCTGTGCAAGCCTCTGGAGCGTGTAACTTTACACTGCGGCATTCGCCGGCGCTGCTGATCCACCTCCTCATGCCCGGTGACCTCTCAGCAGTGCGCAGGGGACATGGATTACAAAACAACAGAGTGATTGAGGGGAAAAAGAGTGAATGTAAACTGAAAAGGAACCAGGAGTGGGAATGGGGTGAGTAGTGTACTTGGTTGACTAGTATTTAGACTTAAGATATTTTTTACAACACAAATTGGAAAAGCAGTGTCCTCAAATCCACCTTGAAAGTGACATGCAGGATATAGCTTAAGCAGTGACAGATCTTTCATTCTGTTTTGTAATCTATACCAGAGAAAATGTTGATTGAATGGAAAAAGTTCTGAATTCAAGTTTTCTGTCCAAGCGGAGGGATTTAAGTGAATAAAATTGCTGGAGAAGACCAGAATAAGTCTCTAAAGAGAAGTCTGCTGTTACCAGAAGGGCATTTTTAAAATTAAAAGCTCTTACATTACAAGCTCTTAAAAATTAAATTCATGCATAGATGAATCATTCACAATAAGATCAATAAAATCATTTAGAACATTGGTTTCCATTTCACGCCTACTTTAAGCATCCCACAAGCGTTTTTTTCAGAATGTGTCTGGTGATCCCAGCATGCTTATACACAAGGATGCATCTTATGTTAATGCCCCATAAGAAACGTTCAACTTGTGCCTGATGAATCCCAAAAAGCCTAATTATACAGGGCTTCCTTAACATCGATTAGTCAAGTAGTCATTCAGGCAGCTCTCCAACTAGTTGAAAATATGTAGCTTTAAACATCCCTAGGCAGGAGAGGGTGGAGGAGGGAGGGGAGGGGAGAGCAGTGAGCGAGCGAAAGTGAAAGAGGAGCAGGAGGAGAGCGATAGGGGTTGGCCTGGCCTCGGTTATGGCAGAACAATAGAGGTCAGGTGATTAACAGCCGATTGCTCGAGTGGCTCCTCGGTTCATGCTCCTCTCTGAGAGGCAGGAGACAGGAGATTTACTTCAGGCTGATAGGTGTTGGACTGACGGCTGCTACGGGAGGGCTGTAAATCTTGTGATGTTAAACAGCTGTCTGCCCACCCATCCGTCATGGCGCAGAGGCGGAGAGGAGCAGAGGCCTGCCACTGTGCCAGCGATGACTGGCCCGTCTCCAGGCCACACTTCGGCACACCATCACATGGCTTCCTTTTCCCCATGCCAGTCTGATGTCAGCGCCGCAACACACTCATTTGTCCTCATTGCCGCTGCGCTAGCATGGCCGAGTCCTGAGGGAAGAGTTCTGCAAAGATCCGGAGGTGTTTTCTGCTCGCCTTCTGCTTGGTGCAAGCCTCACCCGGTGGCCTAAGCACACAGCCGTCACCTCCACACCTCCTACTCGCTTCTGATTATTTGCAGCCCAGTCCAATCATGTAGCTCACTTTGTTGTGTGCCCTGCTCTTCGATAAATGCCACGTTGCCAGCGCCAGTCCTGCATCCATCTTCTTTGTTGTGTTAAATCTGATGATGATATATGCAAAATGGCCTCCCTTTGTTAGCATGATTGCCAGTGATTTGTCAGCATGCATGCTTGCAGTCCACGGCCATGTGACTTTCAGTGCTCCAATTAGCAAAAGCCCTGATCGTATTAGTTCTGTGTCCACTGCTGAAATGGCACGATTCAATGAGCCATATGACAAAAAGTGACCTAATTAAACTGAAGGAGACACTACAAGACATGTTCTGTTTATTAGCAGTGCGCCTGGATATTTTATCCTCCAGAGAAGTGATTCCCAATGCACCAGAAGTTCCATATTATTAATTAGTAACCTAAAGCACACAAGTTGTGATTTTAGCATTTTAGCTAAACAAATTAAAATCTCAGCAGGAGAGCCCAAAACACATTGGGCCCCAGGCTTAACTGCAGTTCACAATGACTCAAACAAGACAAAAAAAGGACAAATTTGTCATTCCCCCATAGTTCGGCTGTGCGTCTTGTGAAGGCTTGCATCGTGTGAACGCGTGACGTAGCGGCCCCTTGGTAATCAGTCACGGATGCATGGTAGAGCTCCTGCTTGACAGCTGCAGTGCTGCGCCGCAGGCTCGTTCTGCAATGTGCACAGCTCACCACACACTGGGTGCCACCTCGCTCCTTTGTCCCTCACTGCTGCATAGAGGCCGCGGGTTTACATAACTAACTAATGGCATTAACAAGTACTGTCCGCTCTGTTGCTGCAAACTTCTGAGTGACTTTGGTAGTGATCGTTGCTTGTTTTGATGTAAGTTATGGCTCAGTGTCCCCAGAGGCTACTAGCGGCTGGCAGGGCCCACTCATCTGAGTGATGACAATGTTCTCATAGATCCGATTAGCTTCACCTGAACGCGTCACAATCTCTATGAAATTCCCATGGCTCAGAACAAAACTAAAGAGAAAGCCAGAGATTAAGAAGGGTCAAAGCTGTTTTGTGTTCTTGCGGCGCGGTTTAGAACAGCAGTGGGCTCAGTAGTGTGCCCTGTGGCACCTCGCTGTAATAGCTGCTCGCATTCTGCTTTTTTCCCTGCAGTGGCTGTTGATTTTGAAGCCGATGGAGTATATGACGTTCTTCTGAAGCTCAGAGACAGTCAGTCAAAGCCTACAAGGCCATTTATGCCATGTTAGAAAAAAAAATCCTCTGCAGAGTGATGCTGTTTCTGCTGGGGTTGGGCTTTTTACCTGATGGTTTGATACACGTTGCAGGGAGATATGCAGTTTCTTTATCAGTCAGGGCAGATTGACATAAGGCATTTAACTTTTACTAATAGAAAATGATGGTTGAGCTATGTCTCTTTATGATCTTTAAAAAGCAATTTTTTGTTATAAATATATGTGAAAGTACGCATGCTGATGGGAAGAGAACAGATTCTGGGTCATCTTGGTACACTCTTAATTTTTATCTTCTGAATCACTGCACTTATTCCATTTGTTTCACCATTTCTTCACTCAAACCTCTGCTCATCTTGCCACATATGAACACATTTAAGAATCCTCCATGAGAGTCACACTTGGTAACACACATTGTTTCACACATTCACGCATACAAAGTATTCAGTCTCTCTGAAATACCCACATCTGTAACCTACACATACACTGTCGCTCGCTTTTTTTTTCTGCCATTTCCACACCTCTTGTTCTCTGTCTCTCTCTCTCTCTCTCACACACTCACACACTCACACACGCACACACATGCGCACACACACGCACACACTTTTTTTTATCCCTAATGCAGCTGAAATGCAAAGTTGAACTTGCAGAGGTAAAGCTTTTTCTGGCATACCTCCCAAATAAATTCAGTGCTAAAAAGAAAATTCAAGTATATAATAATATATATTTTATCATTGTAATTATATTCTGTGAATGGTTATATATTTATATATACATGAATGGCAAAGGGAATGGATGGATTTCTCTGGGTATTTTGTAGACCTCCATTGTGTGAACCTGAGGGGAACTGACTTTATGTACTGTAGCCAATTGAGCTTCATGTACATTTCAAAAAAGGATTTTAGTTTTTAAAAAATAACATTATTTTAAAAATAATAATTACTTTTTTTTTTTTTTTTGCTGTCATCGAGCATTAAGCTCTGTTTTGACCTGCAAAAATACATAAACATTTTTAAACAATTATTTTTATTATCATCATGTAATTCAAAAACAAAACCAAAACCCAGATATCATATTTTTTATTATATTATATCATATATTTTTATTATTTATTAGTTATTTCAGTTATGCCGGCAACTAGCTCTCTGCAACTCTCACATGGTCACCCACTGAAGCTAAGCAGGGCTGCGCCTGGTCAGTACTTGGATGGGAGACCACATGGGAAAGCTAGGTTGCTACCGGAAGTGGTCTTAGTGAGGCCAGCAGGGGGCACTCAACCTGCGGTCTGTGTGGGCACTAATGCCCCAGTATAGTGAAGGGGACTCTATACTGCTCAGTGAGCGCCGTCTCTGTGGTCGTAAAAAATACCAGGAAAAAGAGTAGGGGTTTAACCCCGGCATCCTGGCCAAATTTGCCCAACGGCCTCTGTCCATCATGGCCTCCTAACCATCCCCATATCATAATTGGCTTCATCACTCTTTCTCCTCCCCACCAAACAGCTGGTGTGTGGTGTGCGGTCTGGTGCAATATTGCTGCCGTTGCGTCATCCAGGCAGATTCCTGTAAAGACAATCTGTAAAGTGCTTTGAGTGTCTAGAAAAGTGTTATATAAATGTAAGGAAGATATATATTTTGGATCTGGGTATATCAAGCACCTTTAGATAAAAATTACATTAGCTTAAAAAAAAAAAGTATTTTGCCTCTTCTCTATGTGACCCTTTTGGAAATAGTAGTATGCAGTGACAAACCATTGCAAAATTAAATTGCTTATTTTGGCAAATGAAAATGATTTATTTATGCAAGTAAAATTAATTAATTTAGTTTGAAATCTTTTCAGAGCAATATTTGTTTTATGTAGGTTGCAAATAAATATGTAGGTTTCATGTTGTTGAGCATTCATTCATTCATTTTCATTTCGGCTTAGTCCCTTTATTAATCTGGGGTCGCCACAGCGGAATGAACCGCCAACTTATCCAGCATATGTTTTACGCAGCGGATGCCCTTCCAGCTGCAACCCATCACTGGGAAACATCCACACACACTGATTCCCACACATACACTAGGGACAATTTTAGCTTACCCAATTCACCCGGAGGAAACCCACGCCAACACACTCGGCTGGGTCAGAAATGCCAACTGACCCAGCCGAGGCTCGAACCAGCAACCTTCTTGCTGTGAGGCGATCGTGCTACCCACTGCGCCACTTTGAGGCCCCGTTGTTGAGCAGTCATTAATTATAAATTTGAAGGAATTCAACTGAACCTCATTTATTCCAATGAAGTTATTGTTAATTCACAAATTGTATATGTTTTTAAATTATATACACTTATAACTCATATTTGTCATTAGTATTAAAAAAATATACAAAAGTATTAACATTCATGTAACGTTCAACGTTAACGTTTTTTTGACATTCACTCTTTAATGAAAACTGATCAAATATAATGTTTCTATATAATAATATAAATAAATATTATGATTTAGTAAAATGATTCTTCAGACCCAAATAGATCTTATTTGTGAAAACAGTATACTGATTTTGAATGTTTGAATGCTTTATGCTTTTGTCCTACAAAATGTAGGACAGAAAGCAGTTTTAGCAAGTGATAAGAAATTAGAGATCAGGAAAGCACTGTATGTTGGGACTGTTGAACTATATAGCGGCCTAAGCTATTTTTACTTTGTTTATTTTTTTTTCTTTCTGATTCATTTTTAGATTAGTGATATTATGTAGAATTTGTTTTGTCTTTTTCTTGTATTCATATTCTTATTCATTTATACAATTATTTTAAAGCATGAGAAAAAGAGAGAACATCTTTCCATTCCTGTTTAATCCTTTTAAGTGGTTCAATCACAAATTGCTGCGATTAGCAATGAGGGAGCCATTTACACTGCTAAAATGCGACTAAAATATATATTTTTTCCCCACAGATACAGATAATGCAGGCATTTAATTGTGCACCATGCACTTGAGGTCAGAATGTGAACACCCTTGTTGATAAACCTGATGGAATAAGTAATAAGATGCGAATCTTATTTCAGTCCGCTGAATGTCGGATGTGTTGCTGTAGGTGATAATATGTGCGTATTAAAGGTGATAGAGTTGTTTTGCTGCTATTATTATTTTGTATTATTTATTCTCATCCCTCCTTAATATCCTGAGACAACTGCGTATAAGTAGGCAATTCACAGCCTTTAAGTCTTCGACCTCACGTTAAAGGGGACATTTCATGAAAATCAGACTTTTCTAAATTTAAGTGTTATAGTGTGTTCTCTGCTGTGTCTTCATTGTAAGCCATTTTCTGCAAACATGTGAAAAAAGTCTGCCATTCAGATTTCACTCATCTAGTGATGGAGGAATGGGATCCTATTACCACCATTAGGAGCAGATCACACCGAACGCGTGTTTTGTGTTGAGGGGCGCCTTTTTTGAATGGTTTACTGATAGCCGCAAGCGTTTTGTGCACTGCTTCGTGTTTTAACCGCCTGCTGCGGCGTCCACTCGCACTCGGAAAAAAGCACGTTAAGTCAGTCGCATCTGTTTCATTCTCCAATCAAATTGAAGCAGGGGCGGGGTTTCTGTTGAGATGAATGCAGTGTTTGTGTTGTCAAGACAACTACGGAGACTTTTGAATCGTATAAAAAGCGCACCGCACTTCTTTTTTTCTTGTCAGCCAAAAGACAGTGTGGTGCGCCTCGTGTTTTTGGAACGTAAAATCGTGTTCTGTATGATCGGCCTCTTAATCTGCATGTTTCCACTTTTACAGCAAACACAACTTCAGACATGTTCTATTATAACAGGATTGCATTTGTCATATAATGCATAGAAGAGTGAACCTGGCATGTATATCCTGATCTTATTTAAGTAAAAATAATCCTTGTTGTATGTAATGATGAAATTACAGTTTACTGCATGCACAGTACAAGCACAGAGTGGAGCCTTTGGAGTCTGTTCATTAATGACCATTTTGATTGGTGGATTACAAGCTCACAGTGATTGGCTAAAGAGAATAACATCCAGAAAAGACGTTCACGAATAACATTGTGCCAGGAAGGTCTCAAAAATACCGCACACAAATTCAAAGCACTCTGTGCACATGTGACAACCCAGTCACAGGACGTCAACATGACGTCATATTGACATTGTACCCCAATGTTGTGGGACATTGGATTTTGTTTACAAATGAAAATCAGGTTGACGTCAGAACCCAATGTCAGGCCAATTTCAATGTCGGACAGACATTGCATTTTGGTTACTTTCCAACACAACCTAAAAACCACAAAATATCAACATCTAATGATGTTGCAGCTTGACATTGTGTGGACGTTACCAATATGATGTCTATCAGATGTTGGAGTTTGGTTGCCATTCCAGACGAATAAATGTCAGTATTTGATGTCAATGACATTGGTTTAGGATGTTGGCTCAGCGTTGGATTTTAGTCACTTTCCAACACAACCTAAAATCAACAAAATGTCAATGTCATTGAATGTCAAAATAACATTGTCCTTAGACGCTGGCAACCTAAATCTAACCTAATATTAATGTCTTATGATGTTGTGTGTCGGCTGGGAATTTTCAAATGCAGATTCAATGATTCATAAACTCTAAATCTAACTAAACCTATTCATAAATGCTGGATGGAAATCAATTCAAGAACTTGATATGCAGTATACATATGTATGTAAAAATTTAAAAATGTATTTAGGTAAGGTGCATTTGGAGACACATTTATGCTTTTTCATTGTGAATTCATAAATTGAATTCACAAATTGAATTTTTTAAAGGTGAATTGTGCTGTGCACGTTGAATTTTATTTTATAAATGTATTATTTTTGAGATCGATCTGGCTCCACACATGCAAACCTTTAATGTACTACTGATCATTTTGGCTGCATGAGATTTCTGGAGTGTCAGAATAGGCTCCGCCCTCTTTTGGAAAGCAGTAGCTCATTTGCATTTAAAGGGACAAGCACAAAAACAATATATTTTCACATACACCCAAATAGGCAAAAATATAATATATTAATAAATCTCTGAGCTTTTTTGAGTTTTACAGACTTACTCTTAGGACACCAGAGATTTATTTTGCATCATACAAAAAAGGGCACGACATTCCTCTTAAGGAACTGCAGTCAGAATAAACCTCATCATGATCCATTACACTTTTACAGTTCACCGATTTGTTGAGTTCACACCATCCAGCTGGCCATAAAATGATTCACTACAATAAAGCTAACAAACGATCGCCCCGTCCATACATTGCACACCACCAAGCCTACTCTGCCAGACATTGACGACGCCAATTGATTGTGTTCTCCCAGACATATTTACTAGTTAACCAGCCGGATATAATCGAACACGCTCAGCGCTGTTTTTCCCCCTACAATCCCCATTTGGCCCATGATGGAGCTATTGTGAGAGGAATGGAGAATGAAGAGGAATTCTGATTAGATTAGAGGAGGGAGGAGATGGAGAGGACGTCCCGGAGAGGGAGGAAAATTAGGGGATTGAAGGCGTGGAGTCTGCAGAGGGAAATACGTGCGCAGCGGAGCTGAAAAAAGGACAGCCAGGAGCACATACCTAATTAAACTAATTCAGCAGGCCTGGAGCTCTGCCGCTGGGCACCTGCACATACTTCTTCATCCCCTCTTTTCCCTATCACTCCATTTTCTTTTTTGCCCCCTTTTGTTCCACTGACTGACAGGCTGATTCATGATTCCTCCTCTCCCTTGCACTGAGCTCCAACAGACACTTCAGTTGAGTTTGAGAGTCTCTTCTTGGCTGCAGTGTGGAGAGAGAGGGAAAAAAAGCAGCAGCAGGAGAAACATTCAGCTCACTGGGGTTTTGTGACTAACTTAAATGCTTCTCATCTACTCCTGCTTCCTTTTTTCTCTCTGTTTTTGGCTCTTTTCTTAGTTTTTTTTCTCAAATCTGTGTCTCAAAATTTGTCTTATTTTGTGACATGCAAGATGACACCTGTTCTGTTACGTTTAGGGCATGATAACCGAGATGTTGCATTAGCACGTTATTGACAAGCCAACTGTAGGAAGGAAAGAAACGGCAGTGTTCATTTTTTTTCCGATGCCATGCCTTTTTTGCCCTTTATCATTGTGCACTGAATGTAAAATCTTGGAAAATGCTAACGTTCTTGAAAAATGCTAACATTAGCCTGACAGTACTGAAAGACTATAGTACGTCCCACTTTGAAAATTGCCATTCACATTACATTCACCCGAGAGAAAAGTACCGTAGTAATTACAATACCAAACTTTAAAAAAGAAGGTAGATTGTTGATGTTGATGATTGAGACCTATTTTTATGAACTGGTTTTCATTTTTATTTATGTTTTTAAAATTGTTGTAGTTTTGTTGTCTTTCTTCATTGTGGATATATTATGATTTTTTTTGTTTCAATTATTTTAGTATTTTGTCAAACTAAATGAACACAAAAAATGTTGCCTTAAAAATAAATAAATATTGCAGCTAATTTTTATTTAATATTTTATTGATTTAGTTATAATAACCCTGGTACTGAGTAACTAATGTATTTTTATATTTTTGTCTTTTTTTGCACACAATTTTGCCATTCTATTTTTTTTCTTTATTCAGTTGTTCTTTTATCTTATTTTCATGTTCAAAGTTATTTTAATATCTCTGAGCACGCCTTTTCGGTCTTCACCTTAAATTGTCACATGTATACATTCAGTATTTCAGTTAATGTTTAACTCCTATGAACAAAAAAGTTTTTGATGTTAGCTAGGAAATAACATGCCCTCGTCTCATTGATATCTATTTGTTTTTGTCACTTCTATGTGTCATTTTCATATTTCCTCTCTTTTTTTATCTGCAGGAAGTCACAAATGAGCTTTTATTAATGTAACTCAGCTGTTTCCATACACAGCCTTGAATAAGAAGTGGAAAGTAAATGGAGACTTCCGAGTCTCATGCCTCTCAAAAATTTTTCCTGATTAGTCAGAAGTCAGAGATTTTAATTGGAGCTCAAGCGTTCCTCATCAGATTCTTCCTAGACCCAATGATCTGAGATATGCCATCCACATTCATTTCATAGCTCTTTCCTGTATGTCAACAGTTGTCTCATTTGCCGATAGTTTAATTTCTCCCTAGGAGTTTTAGCAGAACATCTGCTTTAAAGCAAAACACTGCAGGTGAAAGGGGTAAAAAAAGGAACTAACTGTTATCACCATATTTCCCAGTGGATTGATTATATTAAGATTTGCAAACATTTTTTTTTCTTATGAACTGATTTGCAGACATTTCTACCACAATAATCTGAACATTGTATAAAGTCATGGTACAAAATACTTGTTTCATTTTCTGACATGTTAGAGTCAAAGGTTATTGCACAGGGGATTTTGGCAATCTCTTCTTTATCACACCATAGGCTTGTTGCACAAAGCCAGTTTTTTTTTTTGAGCATAGTAACTTATGCCACATGGACAGCCTGCACCAGATGTTTTATTCTGGGTTAGAGATTGCAAACCCAAACTTTTTGCAAGTACCAATCAACTGTGAGTAAAGGGACATACTTGATGCAATTAAGCCACTCCCGGTCCCTGAGCATCTTTTTTGCTCTAAATTAAAATCTTCTAAAAAGCATTGTTTGCTAATATTTTATTCATACCATATGAATTGTAAGTATTTCGACTATTATATATTTGAATATTATACAACCTATTTGAATAGTTTTGAATTGTCAAGTAATATTATTAATGATTTTAAGTTTTAAAATTTGATTTAAATATTCACATATAAATTAGCTTTAAGGTACTATGTTTTAAAATTGACAGTCTGAGCTGTTGGTGAACCTGCATTATTAAAACCAGTTGATTGATTTGCATGAATAATATTAGCTTTTATTCAATTCAATTCAATTCAAGTTTATTTATATAGCGCTTTTTACAATGTAGATTGTGTCAAAGCAGCTTAACATGTTCTAGTAAAGTCCAGATTTCAGAGTTGAAGTTCAGTTCAGTTCAGTGTGGTTTAAGTTTCACTGCTGAAAGTTCACTGACAGACACTGTCAAAACACTGAAGAGCAAATCCACCGAATCCACAATTCCTGATCCGAGCAAGCCACTGGCAACAGTGGCGAGGAAAGTTTTAGTTGCTTTAAACTTTTGCTGTTTATGTCTGCATTGTAAATGTGTTTAAATTCATTCTATTTTTGATAATGATATTTCTTAATCTTTAACAGAGAAGTGTATTATGCTGACTTTCTCGTGAGAAATCATTAAAATTCACTCTCTTAATTGACTGTCTCAACAACTGTGTTGTGTGATTGGCTGATTGCTGCACGTGTCACACTTCCAGCTGCATAGGTCCAGAGTTAATCACAAACTCTTGGTTAAACCCTGACTTAACAGAGAAAGGTTATATCAAGCATTGTAAAACACATTTGTTTGATTTTGTTCCTTTACATTAGACTGAAAACCAACATCTCAAAATTGACAAGTGTTTAAAATAGAACTCCATCCTCTCAGTTTTTTGTGGTTTATTTGTTGTGCAGTTTCCTGTCGACTGGTAAAACAGCAATGGCTCAGTCCGAATCACCGCTGTTCTATTAATTTATGACACTATCTAGTCATCAGGGAGCTCGTCTTCCCTACAGAAAATACCCTTTGCGAAAAGAGCCCCGAATTTCTCTTAGGGTACGAAATAGACGTGAGAGATGGAGCTTTTGGTCTGGAATGGCGCCCCATGCATGAGTCACATCAGCTTCACCCCTTTGTCATGGAAATGGGATTGTTTACTCATCTCCCCCTTTAAACACTGGGTTTACTTTGCATTATTACATGCTGTTGTCACCTCTCCAGCAATCATTTTCTCACTCTGCCTGTGGATTTCTTTCCGAGCTGATGTGATGACAGATTTTTTTGGTAATTGAGAGCTCTGATTAATCCTCAGGGGTTATGGGTTGTAAGCAAGCAAGATTAAAGGAATAGTTCAGGGAAAAAATGAAAAC
Organism: Danio choprae; assembly: GCA_903798125.1. Classification (NCBI taxonomy): domain Eukaryota; kingdom Metazoa; phylum Chordata; class Actinopteri; order Cypriniformes; family Danionidae; genus Danio; species Danio choprae. Next base: position 3,981,304 of record CAIGQW010000287.1, on the reverse strand, counting down.
TCTGTCGTTATTTACTTACCCTTTATGCTGATATGAACCCATATGCTGCAGGTTTATTTGTTGGGAAATGATTTGGTTTTACATAATCTTAATGCAGATCATTTGTAGTTATTTTATGTAATGTGGTTGCTCAAAGAAAGAAAATTAAAACATGCTGCAAGTGAATAACTGCAAGTGGATCTCTTGTAGACAGTAAAACATTTTATGCTGTTTGAATTAAAATAAATAAGTGCTCTTAGTAATCGAAGAGGGACATCTGGGATGCAAATTACTGTAGATAGTCCTTGGAAAAACTCTGGTTGAAGCTCAAAGTCATAACGTGACTTCTCCTGTTCAAGGGAGAACATTATATTATTATTATTGTATATTTTAAAATGCTTGTTATAGAGCTTACTTTGAATGATCTGTCCATGCATATGTTTTATTTTGTGTGTGTGTGTGTGTGTGTGTGTGTGTGCGCGCGTTTGTGTTTGACCTTGTAATTTCTGGTTCTGGAAGTATTTTTCTAAATCATTTTCCCCATAGGGATTAAAAAAAGTCTTTGTTAAAGCATTATAAATCATTCAGCTATGAGGAGAATCACAACATTACTAACTTTGATTTGAAGCAAAATATTGAAAATCAGACAAAAAGACAAAGGTACACGACTTTGCACTTAGCATATTAGATGGGGGAACAAGCTTCAATGAAGCATTGCTAATGAAATGTTGTTGAATTAAATATGATGTAGAATTATAACTATTCATTAAAAAGTTGTTGGTTGTATCATTAGAAACAATATACTTGACCCTGGACCACCAAGCCAGTCTTAAATGGCAAGGTGATATTTTTGACAGTGGCCACAAAAAGTATGGGTCAAAATGATCAATTTTCCTTTTATGGCCAAATCCATCAGAATATTATGTAAAGTTCACGTTCCTTAAAAAAATATAGTGTACATTTCCTAGTCATTTAAACTATTTTAAAGGCGATTATCTCAGGTTTTAGATTATAGTTTTTTAACCCTCAATTTCCAGATATTCAAACAGTTGTATCTTGGCCAAATATTGTAACATCCTAACAAGGTATACATTAATGGAAACCTATTTATTCGACTTTCAAGTGATGTATAAATCTCAATTTAGATTTTTCTTTGTTTTGTGGTCTACGCATGGTCACATATGTATTAAACTAAGCTATTACAAAAAAATACAGTGTATATATATGTGTATAGCCATGGATTAGACACCCCTAAGGACTCCTTCTATTCACTGAAAAACAGTCTTTTTTTCATTAATATTTTCTATTGTTTCCTTTATGATCAGATGTTTGTGCATATCTGGCTGTTTGTTTTTTTTAATGAGATAAGTCAGTATGTCAAGAATATTTGAAGATCATTGTGCAAAAATGACTATTTCCCAAAAATGCGTTTGGAGTAAATTAAATAAAATTGTAATTAACAGGACAATCAAGGAGGCCCTACAAAATATTAGGTTTAACTGAATTTGTTATAGGCTGTAATTGTTTTTCCTCATTTGAATTTTAATGTGTTACTTTTCATAACCTAAAGATGTTGGGTTAAGAAAAAAAAACAGAATTAATGCGAACAGATGGGTTTAGCAAAAGTATACACAATTGGTCTTTCTTTAAAGATATATTGTTAAAAATCACTTTTCATATGGAAAAAAGAATGACCGAGTTTTCTTTACTTGCAGAACTTGACTGTTGCACCCTGTTGACTACAAGCTCACATTCACATTCTGCCTCCTTTCAGTCAACAACCAATAAACAAAATCAAGTTTAAGTCTTGCTTTGAGAGTGAACCAGTTTCACTCAGATGTACATTAAAACAGAATGAATATGTGTTTGATAAACCAATTTTCTCTGATGTACAACATAACTTAAAAGTAAATATCTGTTGCTTAAGTCTTTCATTTCAATTTACCCTTTAAAAGGATAGTTCATTAAAAAATGGAAGTTTTATTATTTACTCAAAGAAGAAATGTAAGTTTCTCTCTTCTGTTGAACACAAAAGAAGATATTTAGAAGTGTGTTCTTGTCATATACAAGATTATTTTGTGTACAACTGAAAAAAGAAAGGTTTGGTATCACTTGTGGTTGAGTAAATAATAACTTTAGATGAGCTGCATCTCTTTAAGTACCATTTTAAAGTAAGTAATGACTGCAGTTGACAAATTAATGTAAATTCAGAATTTGGCAGAAATAATGAAATATCCTACTAATTGTAAGTCAGTAGTAATGCACTAATAATAGACAAGATGTATTGTGCAGCTATTTTTTGACAGCTGGAGACACTGTGAACTGTCATTTTATGGAGCGTCGGGAAGATTTTTCAAAATGTCGTCACTTATGCTCCTTACAAAGAACAACACTCACTGAGCGGTGAGTAATCGATGACAGAATTTCCATTTTTCACTATCACCAAGATTAAAAAGGTTTCAGTCCTTGAGTCGCTGGAGAAGCCGTTTGAGACGTTTGGAGCTGCTCTCACAGCAGAGCTCGAGCCGAATCTCTCATGGTTCGTTCGTCCTGCTCTTTTCTCTTGGAATTATTTTTGTTGCTGTGGTGTCAGGTCAAGTTAACCAGCGCTGATAATTGTGCCGAAGTTTCGCCCCAGTGTATTTTCACTGCGGATGACTGTCATTGTTTTTGTGCAAAGAGACTCCCAGGGCAATTCACAGCACAAACCCAATACTTGACATGAGCGGAGCAGATTAAAACTCGGGGTGAAAGGAAGTCCCCTTTTTTCGTAATAAGCTCAGTCGGATTGCGATTGGTCTGTCTTTGGCTGAGACGCTCTCAAGGTTGAGTTCACAGAGAGCGAAGGAGAAAGAAGCTCTGGCGTCTAACACAACACCCACACACACACATCTCTTTTCTCCCGCGCTTGACATTTTCTCTCCACCATTCCTTTGTAAAGTCTGAATTGAAATGTTCTTAAAAAAAAAAAGTTGAACAGGTGTATGTTGACAGGTCCTGTGTGTATGGGCGAGCGTTTGCGTGTTCAACACTTTACATGTACACAGAGAGGTCCTTAGGGGAGTTGTATCCATGGCTACAGCTGGCCACACACACACACACACACACACACACACACACACACACACACACA
>CAIGQW010000287.1:3944218-3964701 GCA_903798125.1 Danio choprae | reverse complement strand
TATATATATATATATGTATATATATGTATATATATATATGTATATGTATGTGTGTATATATATATATATTTATATGTATATATGTGTATATGTGTGTGTGTGTATATGTGAGGGGTTTCTATGCTTGGGGTTTGTTCAATTAGTTGACTGACTAGTTTGTTACAACATTTTCATTCAAACATGAATTAGTTGCAGCGCACGTCCCTAAAATACTCTCATCATATTTTGAAGAAAGCCAAAATTGTTATAATTATTTAAAAATATTGTAAATGGGTAACAAAGTACAGCTTGTTAAACTGCTGAATTTGGTGTTGCATGAGGAATAGGTACTTTATATACTTGGTCCTATGCAATATGCAATGGTGACGCAACATTATAAATATAAATTATTCTGCTTAGAAGTGTTAATTTTTTTTCTGCAATTAAAAAATTTATGATACATGTTTATTGCCGATGGCTTGAAACAAACAGGAACTTGATAGGTGTGCTGCGCCAGTAACATGACTGAAAACTATAAGTGCTCATGTTCTGATCTCCTCATCTAATGAATGAACAGCGCAATGCAGCGATCTGGTTGACTATATCACAAAGTAATGTTGGTTGCTATATTTCTAGTGCATCTGACCAGTGAATCCAGCTTGTGTATTCTATCAAATCAAATAAGAAATTTAGCAATCGCAATCATTCATTTATTAATTTTCCTTTGGCTTAGTCCCTCATTTTCTTGCAACCCTGTGCTGGGAAACACCCATACACTCTTGTATTCACACACGCACTCATACACTACGGCCAATTTAGTCTAATTCACAATCTAATTCACCTATAGCGCATGTCTTTGGACTGAACACAGGGAGAACATGCAAACTCCACACAGAAATGCCAACTGGCCCAGCCAGGACTCGAACCAGTGATCTTCTTCCTGCAAGTCGACAGTGCTAACCACTAAGCCACCATGCCGTCAGTCAGTGTTGTGAAAAAAAAAAACTGTTTATTTTTCCTTAGCATTTTCAATGGGGGCAACACAAAGTTGCCGAAACTTTACTGAATACCTGAAGTACTTTTATTTTTATAATTTACTTTGCGAGCTTGGCTTTCATTGATTCCATACCAGTTCAATATTGTTATTATTTTTAAACACTTGTTGAAGAGAGGGCTTAACATCAAGCAATAAGCTTCTCCACAATGTTGTCTGTAGCTTTTAAAACCCTTTATATTTCAATGAATTCTGACTGGCCTTCTGTGTTTTAATAATTTATTAGCTGCCAAAAATCATTCTGAAAGCGATTCCAATGATATAATTTCTCTACATTTTTATTGTTATCGCTGTGGTCTGAACTTTGCTGTTCAAAACTTTTGTTTAGAATGTCTTTATTGTTATCTTTATAGTTAGCATGCTTGGTGTGAACTGCCCTTTAGTATTGGAAAAAAAGGATGTCAAAGAACAATTTTCAAACTTAATTTTGTTGATGAAATCAACACTTCTTAGAAACTCATATTGCGAACACTTGTTGAGATAGTAACTATTTTTTACAAAACTGTATTTATTAGCATTTAATAAAAGTTGCTATTAGCTTTGCAATGGTACAACGCTAAATATATATTTTTAAGAGGCACTTCAGACGAAGCTGATAAGCTCCTTGCTGCCTCTTTTTCTCTCCCCATTTTCATTATTCAATATTCTGCAGCTTTTCCGAGCTTGAAAGCTGAAGCCGCACAAGGGAACGTGGATTTGCGCGTGGTCCCCAGAGCTTCCTGCAGCCTGTGATGTGACGTGGAGCGGGAGGTGAGAAGGGCAAGGGAGATGAGAGGCAGGAGGAGCTGGATTAACCTCTGAACGGAGGGATCGGGGTCTCCAAGTTGGGAAGTTCATGACCCATGTAAACCCACTTAGAAATGCAGCTCCACGTAGACCGACATGATGTTGCATGTCAGCTGGTGTTAATGTGGAGCCTTTTGTCTGTGCTTCTGTGCTCGTCCTCTGTCACACTGGACCATTAGCATTAGATGAAAAAGAAATGTTGTTTTCGAGAGGATTCGGTTTGCTGGTTTCACAATACAGTTAGTAACGTGCAAGACTGGTTGACTAGTTGGCTAAATCCCCTGCTAGGGATTTATGAGAGGGTTAAAAAACTCTCTCTATTTTGAGGGCTATAAGTAGGAATGAAACAGATGCCTGTTTGATGATAAAGCTAATTTCTTATGGTTAACGTTTTTGTTATTCATTAAAAGCATTATTTATTGCAGCAATTTGAAAACTTAATGTAAATACTGTATATAGCAAAGAGGCACAGCATGCACTGTAGGATTTGTTTGTCTGAAAATAGTGGAAGGCAGTGAGAGACTAAAACTCTGAGGGAAATTCTATGAAGTATGAATGAATTATAGACCATAGACTGGTTCAGAGCAATGCGGAAGTTAAGCTAAGTGAATAGTGCTTCTATTGCAGATATTAAAATGAAAATAAGCATGCTGTGCATTCTAAAAATCCATAAATAAATAAATACAGTTCAAGACAAAATTATTAGCCTTCCTATGATATTTTAAATCTTTTTCAAATATTTACAGAGTGATGTTTAACAGATCAAGGACTTTTTTCAAATTATTTCCCATTGTATTTTTCTTCTGGAGAAAGTCTTATTTCTTTTGGCTGGAATAATATATCATATATAATTTTTTTTTAAACTGCTTAGGCCAATATTATTAGCCACATTAAGACTTTTTATTTTTTTGATTTGGCTACAGAACAAACCACTGTTGTCCAATGACTTGCCTAATTGACCTAGTTAAGCCTTTAAATTGCATTTAAAGTTGAATGCTTGCAAAAAATTTGGGTTATTAATACTATTATGTTAGAATACTTGGGATATTATTTAAAAAATAATTTACGTTTCACAGTGATTTTTGTATTCAATTGTAAATACATTTTACATACCATTACATAAAGTTGAATTCATTTGTTTTCTCTGTGTCGCTCATGGCATGTTCAAAGAAACATTCACTCTGATAATGAGCAAGAATATTATTACTTGAAAATGCTTATGACATATGGCATATAACAATTAACCTTTGCTTATAGGCTTGTTACCAATACCAGATAGGCGGAATAATAACTGAAATTTTATGCTCATTCCAAAGAGAAGTAAATAAAAATCAGCCAATGGCAGTCCCTGTATAAATAGAATAATATAATACCCTTAAAGGCATAGTGCAAAAATGAAAATGACATCATTATTTACTCCCCCCTCATGTGGTTTTAAACCTTTTATGAGTTTGCTTATTCTGTTGAACACAAAATAAGTTATTGTGAAGAATGCTCGTACCCACTGACCTCCATAGTCATTTTTTTTCCTAGTAGGGAAGTCAATATGTCCCATCAACCAGCATTTTTAAAATGTCTTTTGTGAATGTAAATTGCACATACTAAAACAAATGACAAATCCAATTCAGTATGTGTACATTCATAACTGAGTTCATATAGAGATTGGCCAGTGGTTGCCTTGATAACAAACAACAATAACTTAACTTGTCATGAATTTGTGTTATTTTAAGAATTTTGCACTTACTGATTCTACATTACTTATTAATTTAGGAAATAATAGGTACATTTTGTAGAACTGTATTTAGATATATTTGAGCATTCAGTAAAGGTTTAGTTTACTATCAGGTGTGTATAGATACTTCGTTTTATTGAGATACACAATATACAATTTTAATTGTGTTAATGTAAATACTATGATTTGTGATGTAGGGTTAGTTTTATCAGCTTACTATATTTATAAAGTAGTTCTTTTCTTATGTAGTAGTAACAATCTTATGTTGTTTTAAACCTGCAAGATTTCTTTTCATTTGTTTTAATGAAACCTGAGATTTCTGTCCCTCCATTTAATGTGTATTTCCCTGAAGCCATTTTGTCTCTTCAGAAGACTTTGATTTAGATTAGACCGCTCGATTGATGACAGATTTGCAATGCACATATTTTAGTAAACACAGAAGTTAGATATTCGAGAACACGAGTTGAGTGGGTAAAATGTGACAATCAATTTTTTTTGGATGAAGTAACTCTTTAAAGTTTGGGAATAGAGTGTCACAATGACTATTACTTTTTGACACTCTTTGCTATTAGAGCTGTGATGCATTTGATCATCTGAAGCACATGGACATGCTGTAACGGCTCTGCCCAAAGTGAAAGAGAGCACATTTAAATCAGCATATCACATCTTTGGATTTAGTAGTGTGATTATTTAAAGAATGTTAGATGATTTATTCTTATCATGTGGATAAATTGCAGAAGAGGCTGGACAATGCTAATCACATCACTTTTTTCTGTTGAGAGTTCCAATGAATGCCTGCATTCAGAGTGTAAGAACAAAATATTAAGTTTACAGAGTTTCAGTGACAATATGGCATGCAATTCATGATTCTAAACCTGAATTATTAATTAAGTTTAAAGTGGTCACCTCTGCTTTTTGCATTATACTGTTCTCTGGGATACACTCATATTGGTCTAAAGATGTTTACATAAAAAAAACATCATTTAGAAGTAACTGACTTTTTTTTCTTCTGTTTTTGATGTTTTTTTGCATGTACGTCCTGTTTGTGGACGTACATGGCCGATTGAAGTTTGCACCCACTGCTCTAATTGACTGACAGTTTTGCATATTAAAAGAGATAAACAAACAGTGAAGTAGAAGCAGACACAACTTATGTGAAGGCGAAGCTTATTTACCCTATTATGTAGAACATTCCAGAACCTTGTCAGACTGCTTTCATAAAGCTGATTTTAGAGGAACCACAAAGTGTTGACTTCTGAAACTTATAAGATGTTTTTATAGTACTATGAGCTCTTTTTGTCAAAAGATCAAGGAGGTTTTGTTTTTTAAGTTCATAGATATTTTAAGTTTATTCAAGCCAAGCACCCAAAATCTATTCCAAATTTAGCATTTTATTTAATGGTACATGTTTTACAGCACAGTATGTCTTACTATACTACTACTACTACTACTACTACTACTACTAATAATAATAATAATATTAACCCTCTTCTTTATTTTAACGTAAAATATCTATATTATATTGTTTTGTAAGTTCATTATTGTGGCATGTAACATCATGACTTGAATATATCATTACACCTGTAGCTACTTTAATTGCTATTGATGGAGGGGACTTTTTGAAACCAATGCTGAGCATAGACAACAGAAATAATTAAGCTGGTTCATTTCCAATATGCATTTATGCATGGGTGTATTATTTAATTCATGTAAAGTTACGTCTTTGAGCCATGACTTGATGCATTTCTTGACTCTGTGGGTTCGCCTCTATTTCTTAGCTGAGCTTAACCTACTTAAGCAATTATGTAACATCTTACTTGAGCATTAATGGCTGTTATGTTAAAGTTTATTAATAAAAACAGAGCATGTCACTTTACCTGTAAATGTTGGCTTCTCTCAGACACAGTGCTGTAATAGCATACGTTTTATTATTTTACCAATTATACAGTAAAATATACAGTATCATCTTATATACCGTCAAGGCTAAAAATGTTTACACCCCAGGGTGTATGAATAATTTTGTCTTGACTGTATATACGAAATATATTAGCATATATTAGTTTTGTGTTATAGTAAAATTAGTTTATTTTAATTTCAACATCGCTGCCATGTTGAAATTTGGTCAATATTGCAGTTAAACTGTCCAAAGTTAACATTGAATATAAATTTTTGTCAATAAAAATAAGGAATTAATACTTCCAAGATTTATATTTGACGAAGACAGGTTGACTTTGATATCATTAGATACTAACAGTAACTACATTAGCATACAATATTGATTGAAAAAATTGATGAGACTTAAATATAGTCAAAAATATAAAATCTAACCAACATCAATTTCTGTTATAATCCACTGGACTGTTGCATTGCGCCATTCATTCATTAGATAAGCAGATCAGAGCATGCACATTCATACAGGTTTCAGTCACGTTACTAAAGCAGCAGACCTGTTGAGTTTTTCAAGCCATACGCATCAAACATATTTCGTCTTTTATTTTCATTAATGCAATTAATGATACATCAGCATTTACGCCATAATTTATTGTTTGTCATGATGCCAGTCTAGTGCATTGCCATCTTTGCATGAAATACCTCAGAGTATGTGCCCATTTCAGATTTTCATTGTCATTAAAACCATGACTGATTAGTCCAATTTTGAAAACTCATGGTAAATCCTGTAACATTGCGATAAGCTAATAGCAAAATGCTGTGCTGTTAATAAATGCATGTTAATATATACTGATAAAATTTGTTGCATTCCTTTTATTTAAAGTGTGTGCTCAATACTATTGAGCTGATGCTTGACTTCACGCAATATCAGTCAGTAAAATCACAATAAGATATTTTCGTCAAATTGCACAACCCTTTTTGACTTCTATAAATCAGTTTTATGCCATTTTGTGAAAAATATAAAAACATAGATCCATTTGAGGTAGTTTTCCAAGTGCAGGTTTAACAAACAATGTCTTGAATAAGAAAATCAAATGTGCACGCACGCATGTATGCACACACACACACACACACACACGCGCGCACACAGGCACGCGCACACACAAAACAAACAGGCACAGACATACACAGATGTACATAAAAAATGATACAAACACAAATTAATCAATCCATAATGCATGTTCCCTTTTTATATTTGCCACAATTGCATAAAACTCCATATTGTATTAGATTTAGTCTATTTTCAGATACAAAACTTGATGGAATGGTTTAAGTGTGTGTGAGACAGATCATTTTGAACATTTCCATGTCCTTTTAACAAAACCAATGACAGTATTAATATATGTGCTCATTTTGGTCACTATAATTGTGATAGGAAATGTCATATCCATGTATACCTGCCTCATTTAGCTATATCAAATTGGTAGTGTTACATAAAGCTGTGTTTCTACTACATTGCAAAATGTTTGTTTTACATATGTTACATATTGCTGTTGATTTCACACAGCAGACAGTTTAATCATTCATTCATATTACAAATTGCACTCTGCTTATGACACCCGTGTGATGGTTGATGTAGAATAAAGGATCAGGCTTCATACAGCTTTTAACTATCATTTGCAAAAATAAATGCTTTGAAAAGCCCTGATACTGATGTTTGAGTTGGGTTCAGTGCATTCATCTGTTAAGTAAAACATGGATAATTTAATAATGCATAGTAAATTTAGGTTATTGGTTTTATTTAGATTCACACAATATAGTATATAGTTTTATATTAAACATTTATTGGTTACTGGCCATTACATTTTAAAAAATATATATTATTGGCTTATCGTATGAACCAGATTATTGGTGCTGTAAATATGGACTATGCACTGTACACATTGGAGAGATCACAAAAGCCTTAACTTCTTTAACAAATATGCCTTTTGTAAACAACTTTTTTATTTTTATTTATTTTTTACTTTTTTCCCCCAAAATAACCGTAAAGGGAATAGGTTGTCAGGGTGGCCAGGGTCTTAAGGCTTAATCTCATTTAGTGAAATGAAAACAATAATGCTTATTATGCTGAGGACATTTAAATATTTTGTTTCTATACATAAACTTTAATACCAACTTGTAAACATTGCACTGATTTAATACGTGGCTGCCACTTGTGTTTAAATGAATTTAGCTACGTTGTTTTAAATGGCATAACAGAAATATATATATTTATTTTAAATGGAAAACTTTGAATGGTAATGGATTAGTTAATCTTCTTCCAAACCTGCATGAGTTTTTTTTCTTAGAAAACCAAAACTAATATTTTGAAAAGTGTCTTTTTTCTTCCACTTGGGTCTAATGGCATGTCAGAGCAAAATCTCAAGAATTGGTTTTGGGGGACTGATCAGTCCAACTGACCGATGAAAATTGCAGTGGCGTACCATGAGGCCTGGCTTTGAGAGGCCAGTGAGAGTGACGTGCAAGAACTAGTCTGGTCTGTTCCGGCATGTCACATGCATATTCTGTGGTTTTTTTTCTGTATTTAATACAAGATTTTGTAGCAAATCACTGATTAAAATTGACTATATATTACTAATTTATTACTAGTATATTACTAGTTTCTATATATTACTATATTTACTAGTTTACTATATTTCTATTTGTACAGTGATACAATATTTGCTGAAAAAATAAATCAATAAAATATGTATAAGATAGAATTTTGATTCAGACATTTGATCGATTTAAGTTGATCACTTCATAAAAGCACCCCCATAAAACAAAGTACTTTTTCATTCATGTTTCCCTTTAAATGCACACACAATTCTGTCACATTTCCCAGTTGTTTCAGCTAGCACTGGCAACCTTTACAAATGGCATGGGTTTTGTTTGTCTGTCCATCTTTTTATCAAATACAAGATATTTCCAAACCCATGATTTGCATCAGACAACAGAAACAAAGGGCCAGATTTACTAACATCCTGTGCCAGCACAAATCTTTTTTTTGCCATTTAAAAAACTTAGCATTTACACATAATGAAACATTAGCATAAAAAACTTTGCAGCGAACCTTATTTTTATGAATCATGCAACACATCTTTTTTGTGGTACATAGTTTTGTGCCTTTTTTTATTCATAATATTGACCTTATTGGTATCATTTGATCAATGCGTTGGTCCATATAATGCTTATGCTTTCTAACCTTTTCTCTTCAGTTCTTTTTACACTTTTAAATAATGTACTTGTAAAACTATATCTAACTATACTTGTAAAATTCCAGTTTCAGATCAGGCATTAGCAGATACTCACAGAAAAGTTGACTGTTGCATCTTTAGTTTCTATCTTAATATTATTTAAAACATCTTTATGTTCCATAAGATTAATAAGAAGAAATTAAGCATATGTTTAGAATGACACAAGGGTAAGACAGAATATTAATTTCTGACTGCAGTATCTTTAAAGCAGATTGTAATTCTTTACAACAGTGCCAAAGCGCAATTCACAACAGCTTTCCTTTTAAACCTCTGCCATGTGCATGCAACAAAAAAATCTCTTGACTTCTTAATGCAGACCTTGATATATTAGCGACTCAGAGCAGTTTGTGAGATTAGAATCTCATCTAAAGAAGAAGCAATTTAGATATTCAAAAGATCTCATTTGAGATGTTCCTTCCCGTGGGCTTTTCTGTGTAACGGGCCCAGGCACGGTCATCAGCACGTGCCAATGCAAAAACTCCCGCATGTGGGTCTCTATGCGAGAGTAATTAAGCGCACTAATAGGCCAGACTCCTCAGACGAGTAGGTGCTTCTTGACACCTCCCCGAGGACTTTAACACACACCTCCATCCAGGGTGATTAGACACCAAGAGCCTTCCTTTCTCTCCACAGTCCACTCGCCTGCATTATCTAAAGGGCTAACGTTCACCGCCAGGCTCTCATGCTGAACTATTTACTCATCTTCAGGGAAACCCAGCCTCAGAGCCCTGAATAATTCACGTTGTGTTCTACATTACTTGGCCCTTTTTCCCCCCACATACCTTCCTTTATCTCATCTGGGAGACGCCCAGTGAAACAGAGCTCTTTACTAATTAAACGCTCGACTTGACTGATCATCGGCGCACTGATTGCGGCTGGATGGATGGATGGATTGATGGATGGATTGATTACGGCGTAGGTGGATCACATCTTGCCTTCGGAAGCTCATCTCCCCCTCCTCCTTTCTTTGTTCTTAATTGTCTGAACGTCTCTGTTTCTCTTCTTTTGGCTTAATGAGGGTTGCGTGATTGCTGATGGTGAAACGCTGTAATGGAGGTTCTCCGCAGTGCCGAAGAACCGTCTGTTCCCTTAATCTACATCAGGCTCCTACAGAGGAGCAGCAGGAGATAAAAGACTTTGTGTACTGCTTGGTTTCAGCTGGGGCAGCAGCACACGCTGGAGGCGAGAAGAGAGGAAATACATGGCTGCAAAAATAGTAGCGAATATAATGTATCCCCCTCTCCAGTTCTCAGAGTAAATATTTTGTTGACTGTGGTCAATCGTATACCTAGGAGCTGTGGGTGAGTGTTCGAGTGGAAAAGGCTTCTCTTTGATTGCATCCGTGCATCACTTTGTTCTGATTAGCTCTTTCTGTGGCGTTATTTATACCAAAAGGTCTGCTGGAGAGGGTGTAATTTGCCAAATACCTTATTGTGGATGGAATACATCATGGAGGGTGGCTAAAATACTTGTTTGTGGCATTTTTAGTCCTTTTTGCCCACTGCCATTAGAAGAATTCTGCCTGCTATTCTTTGTTCAGTGTGTGGTTGAAAGCGTCCTCATAAATTTAGATTGAAGGTGCTGTTCATAGAATATTCCAGCAATGTTACGTATTCTAAGCAAAGCTACACACACACACACACACACACACACACACACAAAAAGCCTAGAAAGACATTGGCTCTTAAAGTGAAGTATTTAGGAGGCAAATGACCTTTTTAATTGACAAATTACAGAATGGCTTGATTAAAGATGGTTGTTCGGAAGTGCTTCAGTTCATTGAGTGCATTTAACAACAGTCACTCAAGTGTGATGTAATGACTGCGATGTTTGATGCTATATAAACTAGTTTGTTTGTCTAGTTTTATGTTTATTTCAATTGGAAGCTGATTATATTTGTGCCATTTTTGGTGCCAATACAAATATTTTATTCAAAAGAATATGTCTTATCCAAAGAAAGTTCTTATTGTAGTCATGGGAATGTAGTCCCATTGTTATTCGTTTACTTAAGCAGAATATATTGATTATAATTGATTACAAAATTATTCTGTAGTGAATATGTATATTTAATTACATGTTTTTCAAATAAACAACAAATACATAAAACAGATAGGGATGCAGCAATACAGAGATTTTGACTAATACTGATAATTCCTTATATTTTCCAGACAATAAAAATAAATATTGATGTGATTTTTCTAAACATTATTACAAAAACCAATAAAATACAGATAACAGCTGATTACAGTAGAAAACCACTATTTACCAATGCTTATTGACTTTTTTGGGGGGAGTTAAATACTGTAATTTCAAGAATAATCTGATGATTAAATCTTTTGTAGTCTAAGTTGGTCATGAAAATCTAACCAAATCAAGCCTGCTTGGTTTGAAATAGTCTTCTCTCTCTTATTGAATTATGTCATTGTTATTATTGTGCAATATATTATCTTTATTAATCTTGCCATAAAATAGGCAGAAGTTGCTGATGTGGCAACAAATAAATGAACGAAAAAATGAAATGTTAAAACATTGTTAATAGGATGGCAGTTTATGGCTAAAGTATCTGTTCAGGTGATAGTAACACTTTACAGTAAGGTTCCATTTGTTAAAGGGACAGTTCACCCAAAAAGTGAAGATTTGTAAATGTACTCACTATTTACTCACCCTCAAGGGGTTCCAAACCTTTATCAGTTTTTTTATTCTGTCAAACACAAAATAATATATTTTAAAGAATGTTGAAATGTTGTATTGATATCCATAGTATGAAAAATGAATACTTTGGAAGTCAGTGGTTAAAGGTTTTGAGCTTTCTTTAATGTTCCACTAAGAAAAAAGTCCTCAACATCACTGTTGGCCTGAGGGTGAATAAATTAACAGCAAACCTTTATTTTTGCATCAGCTACTCTATTAACATTGAACTGAGAAATGTTAATTTTTACTCTATTAAACTCAGAATTGGTGACTGTTGGTAATATTTATTGGGATAGACATTACATAAACTAATAGCTGATGCAACGTGAACAAACCTTTATGAATACTGCAATGAATGCTCAGTAATTCATGCATTAACCTATACCTTTCTACCTAGACAGTTGCTCATGAATCAGAAATCACTGTGTCTATTGTTGTATGCACTCTGGATTGCTCTCTTACAGCACAATATCTGATGGACCCGCATTTGATTTTGCACAAAGCTTTCCTGACTGTTACTAATGGCTCCTAGATCTGCGTTCTGGAGCCCTGCTGATTTTGTATGTGGGAGTCCAACAACCATCAAAGTCATCTTGAAACAACACTAACAAGGCACAATAGCAGAATTGTTGGCATGGCCTTGTTCAAGCACATTGTCAATACTTTGTTTATTGCATTGCAGATCTGTATCTATTAATCACAGATAGCCGTAATGTAATCTGGTGTTGTCCTGTCACACGGCCAGTCCGCCCCTATGAGATGCCAGTGGGGACGACTGGAGCCATTCTGCTCTTTTAATTTAGGAAGTCAAGCCTGATGTCATCGTCGTCCCTCGTACCCACCCAAGGTCGTGGTGCGTAGGAACTTGGGGAGGGGGGGAAGAGGGCACACTGCATCCTGTAGCGTTAGAGCCGGCGTTTGACACATCGTCAGGTCATTTCGAAAGCTAGCGCTGTGTCCTCCCTCTACCCTGCACAGGTGGCCGCGGCCAAGATCGGAATAATTTATGAGCGCTGGGTCAGTCTCTGCTCCACCAGCCTGGGTTTTCTGGCTCCCAGCCACACACTGATTTCATCCTGGCCTCGGAGCACAAAATAGACGTGGCAGTTTGTTTCTCTGTCCACTCCGGCCACCCCTCCTTCCCTGCCCATCCAGTCCCCAGTGGAGGTCGTTTGTGCAGTTTGTCGACGTTGACCGAACATTTTCGCGTGCCCCCAAAGTGACCCCGAATAACGCATCAGCGATTTGGTAATGTGAAGTGTGCAGGCATTGTCACACCAATTAGCGTAGATATCCAGGATAAATAAACGGCCCGCCATCGAGAAACCCCTGACTGGTAAAGTGGTCCACCTTGAAGGCGAAGGCTCTCGGAACGACGCTCATCCAAAGTGACAGGCAATTCGCTTAAAAGATGTCATGCGGTTCCCCTAATGCACTTCATGAATGCAGTTCCTCAGAAGTTTTGACATCAGGTGTTGTCCATCTAAAGCACAACAATATGTCTATTTGACACTGTATTAAGTAGAAAATCTTGTAGGAGCTTTGAATCATTGATAGAAACACAAAATAACAACCCTACCATGACGCATGTGGTGAATTATTGGTGTAATGGTGGGTTTCTATGGATCAAGAAACAGAAATGGGCATGTCTGGAAATGTTGATTAGGCACCTGACTAGTTAGTTCAGTGTGTAGAATAACTGTTAACTGATGTTTAATAAAGAATTGTTTTTTTAAAGTCAATTTAATTTCTCGTATTTTGAGATTCACGGGTGTTTCTGTTTATTTACACTCTTGAATTGCAATATGGGACCTTTAGATGATGAATATTTAACTCTACAGTTTAACAATGTGATAATACTGGGGTTTACTTTATATGACCAATCCAGACAAAATGTTTGTTTTAAAGTATTGAAAATGTCAAGAAATGTCACTCTCTGTTAAATCTGTTAGGAAAAGGATCAAGGTCAAAAGTAAACATTTCAATGTTTGAATCAGAATCACATAACAGGGCAATATATAAAAGCATATTAATTGACAGTACTTTGAAATTAGTTTTATTTGAATAAAATGCCAGGTTTTCTCATCATTCAGCAAAACAGTATATATTCATATAAAAATTAAACATCATACTTATTCTGATTTGTACTTATTTAACTAAGGATCAGATCAAATACAACATTTTTACATGTAGGACAGTGGCAAATTATAAAGATTTTAAATAAAAAAACTATTCGTATATCAGGGCTGCATTGTGTTTCTTTAAGTACTTTTAAAGGCAGTCAAATGATTGTTGTTCAGTATTGTTTATTTGCCGTATATAAGCTGTTGTTAAACTGAATAAAATTTCAGTGGGTGTCTTCTGTAAGCCATAATAAAAATGTATGATAGTCATTTTTGCTTAGAAAAAAGAATTGAAAAAAGCTGTTTTACACGTATTGTTTTGATGTTTGAAAAACCTTTTCGCTTTTGACCCACATATATAAAGTTAGACATTTTCTTTGGTGCCGCAGAATTTAGAGAAATAACCTTTCTGAGAGGTTATTTTGTTCAGTACTTTCAGCTTGATAAAACACTTTGAGAAGTTGTCTCTAAATTCATCCACTTTAAAGCTCCAACCGCCACAGCCATCGAAGCAGTACTTGTGTAACTAAATTTCAAAACAATTACTGTCGGACTTATCATCCGCTGTGAATCTGCGACTGAAATATCCTGTTATTATACATAATCCAAAGGGCCCAAAGATTTTTGTGAGGACTATAACTGTTTTATGTTTTATGCATATCTAGATAATCTTTCTTTATTTTTTGAGCCAGTTGCCTGTTGTGCTTTTGTTTTTTTTTTATGTTAAAATAAAATAAATGTTTTCTTGTCTACACATACATATGTTAGAATGTTGCTTTTTAGGATGCCCTGTCAAGTTCAGTTTTGAATTCTGCCCACTTCTGTCTTTGAAAATTGGTTTACTTTCGGTCCCTACTAGTTCCTGTCATTTTAAAGATGACCGTAACCAATGGTTTTTGAATTTAAATGGCAGGAATGAATTTACTGAATTGCAGTAAAACAAATTTAACATGCCAAACTTAGTGCCAAATCCTGGTATTAAGATACTTTTCTGTCAATCCAATCACAAGACAACAATGCTAAATACAGCTATAATCAGGCTCTAAACTGAGCCAGTTTGATTTGACATTTTACAGAAAATGTAAAAAATGCTATTTTCTATTGGTCTAACCAAGATCCACAGTGTTCATTGTAAGTTTGGAGCTATTAGAGCAGTAATGTGACCTGCACATGAATTGTGCATGCTTACAGTATTTATCAAGTGCAGATAACAAAAACTGAGAATAAGCCCATACATAGTCATTTTTAGACCCTTCTGTCAATCAATCAATCAATCAATCGACCAATCAATCAATCGATCAATCAAATCAGGAAAGTGGTCAGTAGTGGACAAAAGATATTAAAACACTAGGTTTAAATGAGAATAAGTCTCCCATGTGTAAATGTGGTTCAATCAACTAACAGCCATCTTAATACCAAAGGAAAATGGAGCCTCAGATGATGTACTAATGGAAAATTCCTCTTTTTATTATTTTTTATTTGGTCCCCATCTTTTAATTAAAAAGAAAATATATGTACACAATTCTGTACTGTAGGTGGCTTTTAAATATTCATCTTTCATTTGACTGCTACAGTAGTCATTCAGATTTGCTAGAGTTTAAATCTTGGATCCTACAGTATTCGCTTCAATTCAATGTCCTGAGATTATAAGGCGTCCTCAACTCAGCCGTGCACAATTATGCAGATAAAAATAGTTCTGTTTTCAAATATTACATCTCAAATCTGTTTGCGTGCTCTCCAGCTGTTTTTGAAAACACTTCTCTAAGAAACGCATCTGAATTGGGGTCTGACCCTAATTATTCTTAAGATGGACTCCTCAAATAATCGCTCCCGCAAAGCAAATGGTTGATTTTTACGGAAAATATGTAGTCTGCAGCTCTGTAACCACAACCTACCTTTGAGGTTTGTATTTTTACCCCATCTTCCTGTGCAATTTGAATCCATAATTCAATGCTAACAGCAACAAACCACTTAGAGGAATGGCGCAGACAGCCGCCAGCCTTTAAAGCCCACTCCAGTAATGGTTCTCTTTCTCCACGAGCAGCTCTGAGATGCTAGCTGACTTTGATAAACTGAATTATCCTAGAGTGTCTGTCCTATTCACACTGGGTGGTTGTGATGTACCATATTGCCGAGCTGAATAAATTAAAGCCTGGGCTGATGTCTGTCCTCACCTGTCCCCCTCCCTCTTACAGTCTTCATTGTTTTCGGCATCAAGCCTGTCCTTTTGTTGCTCCCGCACTAGAGCTTGGTTTATGAAAGTTCGTTTTTTTATTCAAGCTAATGTCCTATTAATTTCATGCTCCTGCACTCTTTGAATAGACCACCTTCCTGCACGTTTTATTTTTTATTTTGTACTCTCTCTCTCTTTCATTCATGCTTCTAAAGTTGCTTATTAGTGAGATTAGGTTTCCGTTCATGCTTGCTAGTACTGTCTCTTTTTCTATTAGTGGAACAATTGGATAGTGGATAGAGGTTGTGCCATTATTATTTTCTTTTTGCTTTTTTTTCTTCTTTCTTTTTTTTTATTCTTGTATCTGTAATCCAATTGGGTTTGGGACATGCCTCAATCCTCGCGCTGGATATAATTTTGTTTTCGAAAATCTCTTATATAGCACCAGTTATTGACTTTTACTAAAATTGTGTTATTTTAGTAGTCATTATTTATTTTTGGGGGGCTTGACCATGCCATTATTGTGTGATGTCAGATTGTGTGCCTCGATCTCATTGTTTACAAGATGCTTTTCTGTGCAATGGCCGGTGTGCCATGTTGCAGCCAACTGGAACCCATATTAACCCTTTTTTGAGACTTTCGATGGCCAACATGACTGTACGGTTAGGCGTATATCGCCATATGTTGCTTTGGCATGCTCTTGACAGCGCTTCATGGGGCGTTTTTGCGTTTTTATGTGGACAAAGATTTTTTTTTAAAACTGCACATGTGAACAAGATATTTTTTAAGTGAAGGAGGAAAAACTTCCATAAAAACATACCTATGCACGTTTCCATTGCATATGCTTTAATGTTCTGTTTTAGAGCATGCCTTTCCACCACTGAGAGACTGGCAATTAGTTGTAGTCACATTGAATCAAAGAAGCTGTTTTTGACAAATTTTTTCATTTGTATGCAAAATGTTTAAAAGGAACATATGCCCCCAAACCCCACCCCTAAACCTAACTAGCATTGGGGGTATTTAATTTGAACTACAATGTATGAATGAGATCATACAAATGTATAAAAATAAGCTACTAAATCGAAAAAGTTACAACTTTCTATGATTTCTGTTCGATTCTATGGATACCAAATTTTAGAGTCTCAATCCCATGAGTGATGGTAGGTCTGACGGTCAGTTGATATCATGGGTGTATGCTGTGTTAAGGGTTGACTCAGAATCATAGTTGGTGACTAAAAATAACAATTTCAAGACTTGAGACATTACTTTAAAATAGTGACAAAATATAGTAACATAATACATTTTCAACCTAGACTAATTGAAGATACATGCCTCAGTCTACATTTGTGCAAAAATGTAAAATGCACGTTTCGGATCATAAATCCACTAGAGGGCACTGTGTACATTTTTTCAAATCTGAAATTCCTTACTTGGCGTACATTTTGCTGTATGTTTCAGAGAAGTGTCCTTCTTGTACATGTCCATGAGAAGGTATTGTCGTAAAACCAGTAGTGTTTTCAAAAGCAGACGTAAGAGAAAAGTGCTCTGCGACAACATAGTTTTACCTTGGTTTTGCATTGCTTTTATCTCTCTTATGAAACTGTTCTCTGCATCACAAGTACAACTCTGTACTAAGTGAACTATTGAGCAAACTGACCACACTAGAAACATTGTCCATATGGATATATGAAGTCAAATGTATTTAATTACAAATTATGGACATCATTAGGTTGTTTTTTTGTGTTTATTTGGTGTTATGCAAAGATCTGTACAAATAATCCTTTATTTGTTAATAATATGTTCTTGTAGATATCATTAGTGTAAAAAGTAACAAAAGGCATTGGCATCATATGGCCTGTAGCATTCATTTTAACAAGGAACTAAACTATGTATTTGCAGTTTCACTAAAATGTAGGCACATTTTTCCAACAAGCCTGTATTTTTTTTCTTTTTTTACACAATGACAATTTTAGGTATACAACAAGCCCTGGTGGTTCTAAATGTGTTTAAATGCGGGCTCTGATAGACTCTCCACCACAATGTGTCTGATCGACCAAATTTCGTAGGTGATTTGTCTCTGACTCATCACTTGCTTTTCTTGTCCTGATAGAGTTTTTCCACGTCAGAATGTGCCAGTTGTTTTTTGGCATTAACCCTGCACTCTGAACTCGAGGGGCATGGTATAAATCTCTATAGCTTGTCATGCGTGGTGGCTGTGAACATTTCCTTACATATGCAGTGTTTTGATTAATCACGCATGGCATTGCTCCCGAAAGCTCTGGCCCATCCCCATCTATAGCCATTAGTCACTGTCACCTACACTGACTTTATGCACTGAATGCTTGTGCTATCTATTCACTGTATTTGTGTGTGTTTATGTGTGTGCGCGGGTGTTCTATATTTTCCAGCTTTTCTGCACACAATGCCTGTATTTTTATTTACCCTATTTTATATCTTGCCTTCACCTAATTAAATGTTGGGGCTTTTTGTTCTGATATGCACAGGCTTTTATTCAGCTTATTTTAGCTGTTTTTGTTATAGGAAAAATCCTAGGGAATTTAATGATTCTTTGTTTAGATTTTGATTCCAATTAATGATTTTAGTTTTCCCAACAATTCTGGTAATCATTCTTTTAGTTCTTTTCATGAAACAAACTATTTACTAAACAACAACAACAATAGTAGTAATAATAATAATTCATTCATTCATTCATTCATTTTCTTTTCGGCTTAGTCCCTTTTATTAATCTGGGGTTGCCACAGCGTAATTAACCGCCAACTTATCCAGCATATGTTTTACGCAGCGGTTGCCCTTCCAGCTGCAACCCATCACTGGGAAACACCCATACACTCAATCATTCACACACATACACTATGGACAATTTAGCTTACCCAATTCACCTATAGCGCATGTCTTTGGACTGTGGGGGAAACCAGAGCACCCGGAGGAAACCCATGCGAACATGGGGAGAACATGCAAATTCCACACAGAAATGCCAACTGACCCAACCGAACCAGTGGCCTTCTTGCTGTGAGGCGACAGTGCAACCATGCTGCCAATAATAATAATAATAATTCTAATAATAATAAGAAGAAGAATAAGAAACGTAGTAGTAATAATAATAATAATAATAATAATAATAATAATAATAAGAAGAAGAAGAAGAAGAAGAAGAATATTTAGGAACTTTTTTTTTTTTCTTGGAACACCCCACAGACCACCTTGTAGCCCAATGTTGAATTTTTTTTAGGGGGAAAAATGGATCATTTTAAATTGATCTGCAACACAGTCATTCACGTTTTCCTCAATATTTAAATGTTTTACTGACCCATGTTTTGTTAATATATAGAAACTGCATTTAATTGTAATGTCACAGGGATATACAGTACTGTACAGGGCTTCAGACTCCCAAATTGATAGAGCGGCATACCCAATATAATAATATTAACATGTCTCTTAGAAATGCATATTTGACAGTAACGCATAAGAGTTGAAAATAACAGGTTAGGATGCAGATGAGAATTTATTAATTTATTCATTAACAAAAACAGAATCTTTTGTAAAAACTTTAACAGCCTCATAATTTATTATAGATCATTATAACCACAGGTAAAATGCATCACTACAGTGGTGAAAAGTAGCCGAACTATAGCATTTCTATGGTATTCTGAATAACAACTGAATAACATAACAAAAATACCGCCATTATATGCAATACTACTTTAATATATTGAATGTATTATTAATATAATAAACTTCTGTATGGAAATACCACATTTCTGCCATAATATTTATTACAGTTACATGATTTACAACAGTAAATTTAATTTAAATGTTGGTGATTTGTGATTTGAAATGATTTCTCACTAGATCATTGTTGCACAGTGTTTGTACTGATTTCTGCACCAGCATTGTGAAGTATGACATCTCTGAATATTCAGCTTTTCATTTGTCATTTGTACAGAATAACTGCATTCAACTTTTCATTGGATATCACAAGGTTGCTTAGAGGTCAAGTAGTCATGTAGTGAACTCATTCACTCTAAACATGCCCTTTAATGCCTTGTCCTTTGGGCCTAACTTTTATAAAAGTGTGTGTGGCTAGTGAGCAGCGCTATTTAGTTCCACATTATCAATTAAACTTTTCTCCAAAAACAAACCAAAAAAAAACATACAGAAACTGTTGTTGGACAGAAACTGCTGCAGTACTTTTTCAAAAGGCTCTAATATGTACTAAGTACTAGTATGTGCTCTTTAGGTTTTAATATATACCATTAAGACATCAATATGCACCTGTTATGGGTCAATAAAAGTGCACCTTTTGTAAAGCAACAGTACCACCCCTGTGACACCTTTTGTACTTTTTTTCGGAGAATATACAGAACAGAATTGCAATGCACAACAAAAGGAAAAAAGGTTGCTAAATGTTACTATTTAGCCACAATCCGGAGACCTGCTTTGCGGTAGTTTGTGTTTTTGTGAAGAATAAATTCCTGATGCTGTTTTGAATCCTTTACACGTTTTATAAGCTCTTCATGAGTTCTCAGCTGATTAAAAATGTATCACAAGAATAACAAACGAGTGCATTTAGCTCTGCACACAGCATTGTTTTAGATGTTTGATAAGTTCTGTCACAACTTTTACATCTCAAAAAACATGTTTTTTTATTTGTATTTTCAAAATGACAGTGTTCCCACTGTTTGTGTTTAAACTGTGTGTGTGTGTGTGTGTGTGTGTGTGTGTGTGTGTGTGTGTGTGT
>CAIGQW010000287.1:3926461-3944208 GCA_903798125.1 Danio choprae | reverse complement strand
TGTGTGTGTGTGTGTGTGTGTGTGTGTGTGTGTGTGTGTGTGTGTGTGTTTGGTTGTAACCACACTGTTTATATTATCATGTAGTCAAAGCTTTTCCCTGTTCTTAGGTCACACTTATGCAGAAAATGGCAACATGAATGGATGCTTGCTCAACTCATTTTTATTTTGTGCATTTTGAAAATACATGGTTTCGTTTCCAACGTGCCAACACAAAACGGTACTTGCATATTTTTGACACAAATGGAATGCAAAGGTTCAAACGAAAGCTGGAGTCAATTTCTCTGAGCAGAAATGAGGTATAAATTCCCTTTCGCATTTGTCAGGGAAGCAAGCGAGTAAACGTACACAGTTTGACCAATTCATATTCATACATCATAAATTGTGGCTCACTTCCTTGATTCAGTACAAGTCACATCAGAAGCAAACTGTACTGGAGTTTGCATGAACCCCAAACCACCCCAAAATGTTCACGTTATCCAAACAAACTGAACTCTGATATCAAAGGTGCTAATTTGAAAGCCCTATACATGTACAGCATTGTTTCAGAAGAACCAAGAGCTATATGAACAGAATAATAAATAACATTCATTGAATAATATTTATTTTAGGTCACATTAAGACCTAAACATTTGTTATTGCGTATTTTTAATTGTACAATTAAGTTAAACATTACTAAATGTAACTTGTTTGTTTAAGTTCAGCCCATATAAATTGTTTCCAACCACTTACCTTAAAAATGAGTAAATCCAGTGAATCTTTTTTTTTTTAGTGTATAGTGTTGTAATCATTAGTATTGTGACTGGTCAAAACTGCATAATGATTAATTGATTTATTAGCAAATAAAACCATTAAATATGAATTTAAAATTCGGTAAGTCAGATAATTTTCGAAAATAAACAAAATCTGTACTACTTAAATCTGAAAACTTCACATTCACACTGCATTGGTAATGGTAATGATAGGCACATGTTTATTGGTATGGGTAGGTTTAATAAGTGTCAACAGTGTAATTTCTGATGTTTTTTTAGCATTAAAGCTCCAGGGCTCCAGATTGTGATGAAATGGTCACATTTTGCTAACTTTTTTTATTTTCTACCAGTGCAACAATTTTTTTTGAAGTTTTGCCTGATTAATAATCCATGACATTCTATTGTCCCAACAAAAGTGAAACGAAATAATGCTGTTTG
This sequence comes from Danio choprae, assembly GCA_903798125.1. Lineage (NCBI taxonomy): Eukaryota > Metazoa > Chordata > Actinopteri > Cypriniformes > Danionidae > Danio > Danio choprae. The sequence continues at coordinate 3,943,021 of CAIGQW010000287.1, read as the reverse complement.
TTTGAACCACACATTGCATGGATCATTTATCAGCTCGGTTCAAAGAAAAAAAAACAGTGCTGTGCAAGCAAATGCCTTTACTGGACAATTAATTTACATGACCACCAAAAAAGAATTGTGAAATTCAGCGAGAAGTCAGTGTTTGACTTTGTTACAGAGCTTTTCAATACAAACCAAACTTAAACTAGTTTAAAGCAATGTGAAACTGTCATCACACTGAGCCAAAGTGGTAATTTATTATTATTGTCTTAAATATATTAAAGGTGTAATCTAATATAATTTAATATGTATATTCAAATATGTATGCAATTAGATTTTAAGTCTTTTTTTTTGGCCTATGATAGTGTATTATGATAGTATTATCACCCACAAACTTATACGATAAGCCTGTTACAATTTTTACAGATGAAAATAAGTATTGTAGGGCCTCACGGTGGTGCAGTGGGTAGCACGATCGCCTCACAGCAAGAAAGTCGCTGGTTTGATCCTCGGCTGGGTCAGTTGGCATTTCTGTGTGGAGTTTGCATGTTCTCCCCGTGTTGGTGTGGGTTTCCTCCGGGTGCTCCGGTTTCCCCCACAAGTCCAAAGACATGCGGTATAGGTGAATTGGGTAAGCCTTATTGTCCGTAGTGTATGTGTGTGAATGAGTGTGTGGGGATGTTTCCCAGAGATGGGTTGCAGCTAGAAGGGCATCCGCTGCGTAAAACATATGCTGGATAAGTTGGTGGTTCATTCCGCTGTGGCGACCCCAGATTAATAAAGGGACTAAGCCGAAAAGAAAATGAATGAATAAGGACTGTATTCATTTGGATTCCAACTCACGCTTCTGCTATACTCTCAGCTCAAGCTACTGTCAAATGTGCAATTCTAACAGACAAAACTTGTAATATTATTAATATTACATATCCAGCAGTTCCAAATCAGTTGTTGGTGTCACTATCTGTAGAACTCACTGGCACCAACCAAGTGTTAGTGCTCTCGTATATTACTCTGGAGCCCTGATGCAGGTATTTTAGTGTAGACACATAGTGTAAATACATGCAACTAATAAGAGCATTGTATCACATGATTAACTTAAATGTTAGTACAAAGTAGTGGATGACATTTAATAAAATGTGGGTCTAACAGTCCTTATCCAGCAAATGTCACGTTAGCTTAGGGAAAGGTCATGGAATCTCATTCTCCAATAATCCAATTCTTCAACAAAAAGAAGAATCCTTAGAGTGTTTTTAGTGTGTGTGTGTGTGTTTGTGTGTGTGTGTGTGTGTGTGTGTGTGTGTGTGTGTGTGTGTTATGTTTGCTTCTTTTGGTAAAAATTAAATCAACAACAACAAAATGGTTTGTTTAGCAAATCTGACAACACCAGTATGTTTACTGCAGCATGGGCAAAAGTGAGGACATCGCAATAGTGAGGTGTTGTTATTGTCTTTTGTATTATTTTGCAAACACCAAGTCTTGCACATCACATTGGATATAGCCTTCAAATCTCGCAACTCAGCTAAAACGTAATTTCTTCTCTAGATTCATTAGCGGTGCAGCACTTTGGCTAAATCTTCTGTAGAAGAACAATGCAGTCAGTCAGGAACTGTTATTGTAACCAAATGTAATAAATCATTAGGACCATGTATTTCTTTTTTTTAAGATGAAAACTGGTCTTTTTCAAACTTTTTTTTGTTCTCAATTTCCAGTCCTGCATGTCCCACTGCATTTCCCCCATCACTGCTCTGTGCTCATTTCTGTATGTATGTCAGCATCTGTCTGGCTGTTGGATCAGCACATTTGTGTCTAGAGAGCGTTGTACAATTGCTCTCATGGGCTCAATCCAGCCCTGCGTGACTGTTTCATCCAGCACTGCTCCAGGGCTTATCCACCTCAGCAAAGCCCACTGAGAGCAATGGGGAACCGGTTACGACCCCAATCCCACTGTGTGAGATGGAGAAGATCTCCTAGTGTTTTTTTGGTAGGGGGTAAACGGCTAACTGTAAACGTCTTTTTACATCTTCATTTAGGGGTAAAAAGAAGTTTGAAAAACCTGAGAAGCAATAAACTGTTCATGAATGTGAAATGGTTTTACAAGCCTATTTACAACCTAGAAATTGGCTGTGGAATGGAAAGCTGTTTTTACCTTATTTGGAAGGGTTGTGAATACTAATGAGCTCTGGTTTCATGCTGCTGCTTGCACATCGTGCATGTACTCTGAATTACATGTGTAAAATAATCATACTTCAGTTGTCAAAAAAATATTTGAACAAACTAAGTAGATGCTTTGTCAAATGACAATTGCTTCAACCAAAGTGGAGAAGAGATTCATGTTAGGAGCGAGTGAGATATCTGTATTGACAACGAAGTCCGTTCCTCCATTACAGTTCCTGAGTTATGTTCTGTGAATAAAATATAGGCTTAATTATATCTATACTCGAAAAGTGGGACTGACAGAGATATATTTAGCATATTTAACATATCTGAAAACAGAGGCAGGAATTAATGTAAAAATCTGGGTAAACGGGTGTATTTTTGAAGTTTGTTTACATCTTTTCACATCCTTTCGATGGCAAGAGCTGAGTGATATGACTGGATGCATAAATTTGCATTTAACAGTAATTCAGCAGTTTAAGTGTCTGTTGCCTCATCACAAACATATACATATGTCTGTTGCCTTATTACAAATCTACACAGAACAATCCGCAATATCCATGTTAATCTAGCAAAAGATTCAGTTAAACAGATCTTGTGTCTCTTTGGGGTGGTGCTGCATAAACTTTCAATTTGCCTTTCCCCCAAAATGTTGCATTCTGATTAGCTGAAAGCAGCAGATGATGCACAATATCTAGATTTCTTAAAATTAAAATATGCACAAAAACCCTAAAGAACAGTGTTATATATTTTGTTCAGTTGATTACATATCTCAAATATTAAAAAAAAAACTGTCAATAATGCGAAAATTTGACAAAGGACTCGGTCTATGTCCAACAGTCGCCTGTCAATGCTGTCGTATCCGTTTTACGGCCAGTTTCTGCTTTTACAAGAATAGTAACCGTGACAACATAGTCAGTGGACAAATGCCGAAGTAGCAGTTTATATTGTAGCATCAGTCAAGCAAGCTTGTTTCATGCACTTGTTTTATACATAGTTATTGTTTTCTTTCTGTTTGACGCTGTTGATGCATTTGGTTTAGGATTCGTTTTTACAACCCTTGAACACATCTGGTGAAGAGTATGGCATCTAAAATTTGGAAATTTTTTAGTAAAAATTATATTTTTATGACGTTGATTCATTAATTTTCTCTGCATTTTGTGCATTGAGGAAATCCAAGTGCCCTAAATGCCTTAGAAAGCCAAACACACTTCAAAACACACTTCTCTTATGATGCCCAAAACATCTGTACGATGTCTCTGACTAAACCGCATTATATAATTTTTATGAATTTCAGCTCCATCTAGCATAGCTACAGAAGTGATTTCACATCACACGCTTTTGTTGGCTAGATAATATCAGTTGTGGTTAACAGCAGCGACGGTTTTGGTCTATGGCGCGTATGTGTACATTTCCCCTCACTGGATGCACACATGGCTTCGTACGCACAGCAGAGGGGGAGAAATAATGCTGCTTTGTCACTTTGGTATCCACTGAAGAAGGTAAATTGCACAGGATACAAAGTGAAGTGGTACGCTAATGTGACTGCTTGTGTCATAGTTGTCACAGCCAGTTAGCGTAAAAAGCCAGGGACGGGATGAGCAAGTTAGGTGATGCTTTTGTTGTTGAATTGCGTGGGCCGAGGTGGAAGCGCCAGTTAACTAAAGACTGTCACCCCTCGTTCCCTGTTGTTGATTCACAGCATATTGATTTTCTTTACATTTGATTCCGTTTGGAGAGGCGTCGAGGTCACACCTGCCATCCATCGTGAGGTGTTGTGGATATATATTGATTGGATTAGAAACAGAGAGGTTCATCCTTGTCCATTTAATGATAGACAAGATTCACTGGAGAATTTGTCCGAATGACAGGAGCTTTGTTGTTCTCTGGCTATGTTTGGGTCTGAAAGTATGTATGCTATTTATTTATTTATGTATTTATTTTTTCTCAATAGGACTTTTAGAACAGTGTTCAATGAAGAGTTCTAAGATACGAATCAAACCATTCAGCAGTGAGCTTGATCAAAGCATTGATTTGAAGCTCAGACAAATAGACAAAGGATTGGTTAATGTTACTTGAAGCTTCTGACAAGAATGCTTTTTTTGACAGAATAATGAGTACTGGACTGTTAAATGGAAGAGGAAAAAGAAACACTCATGTACATTTGATGGATGTGTTATAAGCAAATATGACAAGTATTAAATGTGTAAAAAAAAAATCTCAATATTGGATAATTTTTGTTATGTTTGCAAACATGTTTAAATGATTAAATATACACATCATGAAGTTGAATGATTTGCTTACATTGAAATTTTCTATTAGATTATGTATTGGTAACACTTTATATTAATCGCCCACTATGAATCATTTATTAAGCATTTGGAAAAAGATATTTCATCATTAACTCTACATTAATAAACATTAGTAAGCAGTTTGTAAATACAGCTACAATTTCAGTATTCCTGACCTATAAGCACATATATAATGTGCTTAATGACTGCATTTTCATACTTTGCTAATACTTAATTTGTCATTACTAAATAAAGTATTAAATTATTTACAAACCAGTTATTTAAGAGTAATTACTTTTATGATCATTCAGAATGAGTGAGTACATGATTAATAAACTATTAAAATGAAAATCTTGGTTTTCAGGTATATAGTAAAAGTTACTCTTTATGTTAATAAATGGTTTATTAACACAAATTCGTATGGTTTTGTGAGCTGTTCTACAGTAAGGAATATTTATGATTTTGTAAATCCCTTATAAGTGAAAATTAAAGGCTTGTTTATATTCTAAACAGAAAAGGGAAATAAACTACAGAGTGATTCAGATTTAAATTTTTTTTAAAGAGGATAATTTCAAGATGCAAAAATACATATTTGGAATATTTCATATACTCACCAGCAAAGATTGTTTACCTTTGGTGCTTGAGTACAGTAAATGATCACTTAATGAAGTTGGAGGAAATAAATAGAAACTTACTTTGAGAGTCTGGCGGTTTCTATATTTATATAGTTTCTACATGTTTCTATATGTTCTATATTCTGAAACTGGTTTGATCAAGGCTATACAGGCCAACAGAAATTAGTCTGTGCAATAAATACATGTTAACAATTTACAATAAAGGTGCATTAGTTAACATGAACTAACAATGAATAACACATCTATATACTTAACCTTTGTTAATGCTAACTAAACATTTATTTATTTATTAGCTAATGCATTAGTAAACATGATCTAACAGTAAACAACGACTTTGTTCAACATTACTTAATCTTTGTTAATGTTAATTTACACATTCTAATGCATCTCTTTACATGAACACCTTAATTAGTTAATGTTTACTTACCAATTCACTAACATATATTTGTTAATGGATTAGATAACTTGACCTAATAATGAACAACACATTTATAAATGTAATACTGAATCCTTGTTCATGAAAACTTACAATGTTAGTTAATGCGTTAGTTAACATGAACAAAAAAATCAGGTTCAGAAATACACAGACTTTGTTCATGTTAACTACTCTTATACTAATGCATACCTATTGGTAGAGCTTCATAATAAGTTCATAGTTCCTGATCAACGTAAAGAGATGCATTAGAATATGTGTAAATAAAAATTAACAAAGTTTAAGTAATGCTGAACAAAGTCGTTGTTTACTGTTAGAACATGTGTACTAATGCATTAGCTTACATATAAATAAATGTTTAGTTAGCATTAACAAAGGTTAAGTAATGCTTAATAGATGCGTTATTCATTGTTAGTACATGTTATGCATTAACTAACGTTAACGAATGCACCCTTATTGTAAAGTGTTACCGAATACATTTATACAAAACAGTTCTGCATGTGTATGAGCCTGTTTGCAAAGATATTTACTGACATATTGTTTTTCCAGTTTCACAAGATCAGTTGCATGTTTTGAAAAACATTTTTTTGTGACCAGACATTGTTTCATATCATGCGGAAGAAATCATTGTTTCACACAATAGTATTCTATACTGTGATAAAGGCTACGTTAACTAGAATTTTACTATAAATACTGTATACTTTATTATTATGCAGGATGGCTTGAAGACCACTGCCACCATTGTATGTATTGTTTTCATGTCTGAACGTTTTAAGCATTTCTGTCTTCATTATGCTAAGCTGTGCTAAGAGCTGGATGTGTTTACTTCTGTTTTGGAGTTTGTGTGCAGTTTGGACCCCTAGCTTTTAATAAGATATATTACATATAACCCATTCGTAAAACAACACAATCTACATCAGCTTCGCGTGACTAAAAGAGTTTAGCATAACATTACCTGTCATTCCCATTAAAGAAATTCTTCAGACATGGTGTCGTCCTTCCTCCAGCGTGCAAAAGTAACTCCAATATTAATTCTGGATTTTAACAAGTTTTGATTCAGCATTTGATTTTACCGCTGTGTGATTTTGATTGTCTTCTCATGGCGCGCATGCATGCACAAATGGCGGATCTATGTGAACAGAGATGCACCGTTGTACAAATCTACATTTGTTGACAGACAGTTTGGGCTACTTATCAGAATTATGGGAAATGTCTGCCCAACAATATTTAATTGGATGAACATTATTAGTTTTATGCCTTACTCAGAATATAAAAATACATATAAATATATTTAGATCATTTACTTTAATCATTACTATTTGAATGTGAAGAGACTTCCAACCAGCACAACAAAAAATGTTTCTGAAGACAATCACCTACTGCACCTTTAACATCATAATTTTTGGTTTTACACAGACACTTTAAGTTCGTATCATCCATTCCTACAGTTCACTCACCTGCCATGATTGATCTTAACTTGTGTGTGAATTCTGGCCACACAGGGCAGAACGGACATAACCTTTTTTTTTTTTCATTATTAAAGTTGTCATTGTTCTCCCCCAGGATCTGCGACCCCATACATGTGAAACAGACTGAAAATCAGCATTGTTTGTCACATCATCCACAAGATGTGACACGAAGCCTAGGTTTATTTATGTCTTCCCCTGGTTCCTGCTTGCTCAGGCCTCCCTTTAGACCGGGGGAAGTGATAGGAAACAAATGAGCCGGTCCTGCAGGACTGCAGGCACACATGCTGTATCTGCTGTGCCCTGACCTCATCGCTCGCTCCACGCTCCACACGCCACTACATCACACCAGGCTCTCCAGGGCTCCTCCATCCGCCGTCCTCCCTTTCCCCTCACCTCCATTCAAGCTCCCAACGGCCGCCACACAATGTCTTGACCACACTTCCACCCCTGTCAATCCTAATATTCACACTCCCCACGGTCAGCCGGTCCACTTCCTACAGCTGTTCAGCCCTTTCCAGTGTGCTGGAAAAACAGACAGAATGGCAAATCAGATAACGCAATGACACAGCAGATATTCCGATGGGCTTTTTTTTTTTTTTGCATACTCTGCAATATGTCAAGAAAAAAAACACAACGCATGCATACTTGCGGTACCCACCTCACAGCTCAATGCTTTTCTAACTGGAGGGCTTTTTAAAACAACAGTGGCCTCGGTCTGTATTAGCCGCAGTTCTTTTCCATTTGCCTTTTCTTTTTTTTTTTGCTTTTCAGACATGGCAATTATTTCTGGCACCTGCAAGATCGAATGAAGGGGAAACTCAGACAATGTGTGGTAATTAGATCTTGTGTGTTTTACCCTGCGATTATGTGCTTGACAATTTGTCATTGAGTGGACTCCGCAGCTGTCGCCCGACTCGAGGCAGGCGTCAATCAAAATAGCTCCGCCTCCAGCAGGGCTCCCTCATCCTTCATCATAAACCTGTTTGACAAATCTGTAGATCAAGACTGGGAGTAGGGAAGTGGCAGTGGAGATGGGCAATATAGAGAGTCGAAGTCAACATTTTTAGTGCTCTTGTGAGACAAATACTTTTGTCATGTGCTGTTTAACAAAGAGAAGATTTTTTTCAACTGTAGTTTTAATAACTAATTTATGTTGCCTTTGCAATAATGATAGTACATAATATTTTACTAGTTATTTTGTGGGCCTCACGGTGGCGCAGTGGATAGCACGTTCGCCTCACAGCAAGAAGGTCGCTGGTTCGACCCTCGGCTGGGTCAGTTGGCGTTTCTGTGTGGAGTTTGGATGTTCTCCCCGTGTTGGCGTGGGTTTCCTCCGGGTGCTCCGGTTTCCCCCACAAGTCCAAAGACATGCGGTACAGGTGAATTGGGTAAGCTAAATTGTCCATAGTGTATGAGTGTGAATGGGTGTGTATGGATGTTTCCCAGAGATGGGTTGCAGCTGGAAGGGCATCCGCTGCGTAAAACATATGCTGGATAAGTTGGCGGTTCATTCCGCTGTGGTGACCCCAGATTAATAAAGGGACTAAGCCGAAATGAAAATGAATGAATGAATGAATGAATAGTTATTTTGTAAGATGGTTTTCAGCTTAAAGTGGTCATTCGCTTGGCGCGCAAACTCTCACAGTGTATTATCTAGCTGTCGAATGTACAGTACATGGGTTGTACACTCGTTATTGCTAAGCATTGTGGGATTGATGGAGTGGACGTCATAACGTTCACTATGGTTTCAGACACCCCTAGACATGGCTGCTCCCTCAAATAATGCACTATTTAAGAGAATAGGGGGTGATTTTGTAGACAAACTAATTAACTTAATACAAACAGGTGCTGGGAATTAATGTCCATGACAACTGATGAGTGGCAGGAAACAAAACAAAGGAAACACTGGGTCAGAACAAACAAAAACAGCCCATAACTGTGACGGACAAAGGTTGCAAATTCTTTTTTGAGCAATTTGTTTTTGATTCTGTATAGTGGACAGTTATATGGCTACTTTCACTTGTTGGTTTTCTGTATGATTTTCACAGTGGCACAGTAAAAATGTATTTCTTCTTAAATATATATGTGTGTGCTCAAATAGTATTGCAGGGGAGGTGGAAATTAGAGCCAGATGTTATACGTCATTATGAAAATGTGAAGATCCGCATCAGCTTGAAGTAAATGCATTCAGGATTTAGTTCATGTCGATTGATACGTAACATTTTTTTGATAACCAGATGGCTATCCTATTAGTTGTCCCGCTCTCTGCAACAATAGCAATATAATGCAGTAACAAAACACCCAATGCGGTTAATACAGCATGGGATTTAAAATGCTTTCCTGCTTCTATTGACATATGTTTTAACCCAAATGACATTAGCATACATGAATTTACAGTAAAACGCTTGCTTGCTTTCTTCACGCATCTGCACACGCAAATAAAATGGTCACAATTTACAATAAGGTTTCATTTCTTAACGTTAGTTCATGTATTTAAGCATACTAAGAATGCACAATACTTATGCAGCATTTATTAATCATAGTTCAGCATTTACGTATGCGTTATTAAAATGCAAATTCGTTCCTGTTAACATTGATTAATGCACTGAGTTTACATGAACTAATGAACAACTTTATTTTCATTAACTAACGTTAACAAAGATGAACAAGTACTTTAATATTTTGTTCATTGTTAGTAAATACATTAACATCCCTAATTCAACCTTATTGTAAAGTGTTACCAAAAAAACCCCATCAATTAGACAGTCTAATTGTGAGTGTATGTGTAATAAAGTCATTTAGGATGCCAGTCTGCTGTCTTATTTTCAAAGGTGTTTCCACTAAATTACAGCACATTATTTATACTGTACAATCACCATAAATACATCAGATACATTTACATAATTTAATTTTAAAAATAGTATATACAGAAGTAAACTAAAGTTAGTCATATCACAATTCAAATGTACATATTTTCTTGTATTTTTTCTATAACATGTTATAAAAACATTTATTCATTCATTTTTCTTTTTGGCTTAGTCCCTTTATTAGTCGCCACAGTGGAATGAACCACCAACTTATCCAGCATATGTTTTACGCAGAGGATGCCCTTTCAGCTGCAACCCATCTCTGGGAAACATCCATACACATCCATACACATCTATAGCACCCGGAGGAAACCCACACAGACACGGGGAGATCATGCAAACTCCACACAGAAATGCCAACTGACCCAGCTGGGGCTCGAACCAGCGACCTTCTTGCTGTGAGGGGATTGTGCTACCCACTGCACCACCGTGCTGCCCTATAAAAACATTAATTTATAAAAAAATAAATATAATAAATGTGTTTCTAAAAATAGCACTATGTATTTAGGTAAAACGATTGATATATTGAGTGATATTCCTAAATCATTTGACATTTTTAACAGTATATAGTGTATACCCTAACAAAACCGCACCAAAAGTGTTAAATAAGGATGTAAAATATATAACCATCTTTCTATTAAATTCCGTTATCCCAAAATATGATAATAAACAGCAATCTCAATTGGCATATTGTGAAACTGCCAAATTCTCTTACGTATTTCCTTCATTTATCTTGTTTGATTCATGTAAACGTTTTAGGCACCTGCACAATTAAAGTAGTCGTTGTCAGATGCCTTGATAATGGAATTGTGTGTCTGTGCATCTCATCGTAAGTGTTATTTCTCCCTCCAGCGACTTTGCCTTGTATTCTTCCCACCCCCTCCTTCTCCTCTTCCCTTTCTCTCCATCTCACATTTACACGTACATGCGGTTTTAATGGAGCATCACAACTCCTGCTGCACTCGGATGGATGGTATTCACAGAGAGAGCCTCTTTCATCCAGCAGCATTTGGCTGAGCCTGGGATATGAAAGCTTATGAAGATCATATTCTTCTATAATTGTCCCTTGTCAATCTTCAACTCCCTGCTCATATTCGCATTAAGCTGTCGAGAGCTTCTAATATTGTAAATGTGTATCTGTGGACGATGAAGTAGATCTTTTTTCTATGCTACTGTTTAGCCTTTTTTTGCCACTGTGTAAATGGTAAACACTTGTTCCCTGCTTGGCCAGTTGCTGATAACCCCTGATGTTTACATTTGAGGCTTTTCTGCAAAACTCGCTCACAGCACTGGCAGATTTAATAAGACCTGAACTCTCTGCATAATTAGCAGGACTAACCATGGTTCTGTGAAAGCGTTGAAATCATAATAAAATGCAGTATGGCCCAAGGCTACAATACAGAAGTAATCAAATTATAATATAATATAATATAATATAATATAATATAATATAATATAATATAATATAATATAATATAATATAATTAATATAATAATACTATTGCATGTTTTTCTTTAATTAAATTTTAATCAAGTTTTCATGCGGCTAGCACAAATGCTATATCTTTTGACCAGACTTATCTTTTTCTTTTCTTTCTAAAAAGTACAATCAAATCTATGAAAAGTCTCATAGACTTTCATTGAGGCTGTTAAAATGTATTCATTACTTTTTACAGTGCATTCCATTCATCCATTTCAAGAGCTTCAGACCTTCAAGCCTCTATCTAGCTCTGCTTTATTATCAAAGCTTGACTGCTAGTTTGAAACATACTGGCAACATGTAAGCAACATGCTAGTTCATGCTAACAGCATGCTAAACTTGTTGGAAAACAAGCTAGAAACGTGTTAGCAACATGGCAATTCATGCTATCAAAATGTTAAACATGCAAGAAACTTCCTAGCACGTGTGAATTCATGGTAGAAAGCATGTTGTTATTAATAATTGAAACATATTTTTCCTAACAATATGCTAACTATGCGTTAAGACATTAGCCATGCAATAATACATGTTAGAAACATCAGTTTATATATTATATTATGATTGTTCACTATATTATTCTCTATATTATAGACTTTATTTTAATATTTTATAAAATATATAAATATTCTATATTTGCACTTAATATTTCCATCTTTCTTTTTGCTCTTTCCCTTCCTTATCCACAGTGTAAAATTTTTTTGACAATGAAATCATTTAAATTGCAATTTAAATATGTGTTTTAATGTGACAGTAATAGTACATATATGAGCACAGTTGGAATAAAATAGCATTGGCAAATGTTTCCAGAAGAAAAAAAACATGCAATTAATATATTAATGCTATATTTTCATCTTGTATGGTTCAAATATTGGCCTTTTGCATGCTATAATGGCTGGATTAAAATATCAGTTTTATTTTTGTTAACAATTTTTTTCAAATAAATATCATTCCCTAGGCAATAAATAAAACACAGAAACATTCTAACATGAGGTTTAACAGATCATAAGATTGCTAACATAAAAAAATGAGCTAACAGTTAATAAAAAAACAGAAAATAAAAGTCAAGTGAAGTTTTATGTAGACCGTTTTCTCCACAGACCTCTGTTTGGCAAATGCATTCCCACCTCCAGTGAGACTTCACAGTAAAAAAAAAAAAATGCAGGTTTTCCACAAAGATGGGTTGGAGCACTGGTCCAGTGGGTGTTAGATTACAGCAAGCATGTCAAAGAGTTTGCTAGCCTCTGCCTGCTCTTGCTTTGAACCCGTGGTCCATCACAGACAGGTGGAGTTAGCCCAATCATCTGGGACTTTAAGCTTATAGCTCTCTCTCCCTCTGAGCCGCACACAGTTCTGCTTAAATGGGATTTCAGCTGCATCCTATGCCGCTCTACTGATCTCACATCCAAGCCTGGAGCTCTGACTGATGGCGGGTCAGTAACGCTGTCCGCGGTGCTGATATTCGCTGGCTGCTGTCCGTGGTGCTGAAAGGACAGCAGGCTTCTCTGCTGTTTCCCTCGCGGCCAGTCGTGTAGCCAGTCTCAATTATCTCCCCTCATATGGACCGATCGCTCTGAAGTCGACAACGCTCAGTCTGAAACATCCATTTGCTAGCCATCTGCCATTCGTGCTTAGCTGCGCAGCCCCGGATGCTGACAAAAGAGGGGCAGATTTTTCATTTTGTTGAATTTCTTTTTCTTTCTTTTTTTTTACAGAACTGCCATACTGTGTGGGTAGGTGGCGGAGGAGGACTCTGTTTTTAATCACATCGATTTGATTTGGCTAATTAAAAGAAACATCAAGAGGAAATAATGCGAGGCAGAACCGCACCGCTTAATTGAATGTGAATGCGCCAATTGGAGTGTGATCTTTAAATATAAGCTCGACGAAAGACGCTCATGTATTCTGTGGGCGTTATGTTGCGTATGTGGTAATTGTACATGCATGCCACGGACTCGCTCCCTAAAGTGCCCTCAGTGCATCCTTATGCTGTCCATTACTAGCCAGTGTTAGAGCAGAAAGCATGGCTAATTCTATTTGGTACAAGCTCAGATAGCACCACTGACCTGCAAGTGTTGAGTGCTTAAATCCACGCTAAAACAAGGGAGATAACAGCTCAAAGTGGGTTTTCTCACTGTCATGAGTGGACAGGAACATGCCAAATGCTTTGTGTGCACGGGCTGCCTGTATTGCGCTCTTCATTGTTATGCATTGTGTTGTAGTCATGCATCACACTCAAGGGCAGATAATGACCTTAATGACAATGACCGTCCTGAAAGAGGAATGCTTTCTGTTTGGGATCCCAACCAGTTTTCCAATGTTAGGTGATAGGGCTGTGCGAAGATGGAGAAATTAGACTTTGCAATATTACATTTTTCTGAAATTTATATTGCGATATGATTGCACCAGATGGCTTGAATAGCTCTATTTGGAAAGAATTCATTAATTTAGATTGATTGGGATAATTTAGTAGAGGAGTGAATCATGCTTAAAATTAATAAGCAAATGACAAGCATAGATAAATACAATTGGTCAAGGGTTCCCAAACGTTTCACCCCACGACCCCCAAAATAATTATTCCAGTGACTTACGGACACCACTATCCTTGAAGGCTGTTATAAATATAAAAATTGTGTGCACACACGCACACACACACACGCACGCACGCACACACACGCACGCACACACACGCACACACACACACACACCAATGGGCCTATATGAAAATTTGCATATTGACACAAAAAAAAAAATGCAATAGTATTTTGTTGTTGTTATTAAGGTATCGATTTTTACAATTTCAACATTAACCTCACCTAATGAGATTAGTGGGTGCAATATTTGGATCACAGCAAGTCCATTCTTGGTTTCATTTTGGAGATCCCCACTCTTAGATTATCCTCCATATTCAGTCATGACCTGTATTTACATACGTTTCTGAAGCTTGAACATGGTGTTGTAAAATTGATCTGATGCAACTGATAATAATGTTTTTTTATTTGCTTGTTGTTATCGTTGTTGTTGTTTTTTTATTTAAACTTTTGTTAGTTATGGATAAAATATGTTCATTTTGATAGTTTAGTTTAATGAAATGTATTAGAATTTTGGAAATCAACAAGCCATTCTCTATTCTGTCATCATTTACTCATCCTTCAATTTTTCTTCTTTTGTTGAACACAAAAAATGGACTTCGATGTTGGAAACCTGTAACCTTTGACTTTTATAGTATTTGTTTTTTCCTGCCATGGAAGTCAATGGTTACAGGTTTCTATCACTTTTCAAAAGATCTTGTGTTCAACAGGAGAAAGAATCTGAAAGATTTTTCAGTTTTGGGTGAACTATCTCTTTAAATTCTATTGAAATGCTTGCAAAATCACAGACCCTAAAATTAATAAATAAATAAATAAACTTTGACTCCATTATGGTTAAATTCTGCAGTGATTCCATGAATCTCACATCTTCTGAAATGTGGCTCCCGGTCAACCAAAATCCATCCTCAACATTGCAGATCCAGTGACATGGCCACATATTGCAATATCGATACATTGTGCAGCCATTAGACAGCACCTGTTTGGTTACAAATGAGAACGTCTTGCACCCTGAGGCACATGGGCTACCCGGAATAGAAAGAGATGTGATTGCTTTAAGACAGTCTGCATTCGTGTCGTTTTGTTACTTACAGACAATAAAGTCTCTGTCACTTCCAGAGCAGTGCACGCATGCAGCGGTACGAAATTATCCTTCTGCTGGGAGAACAGTCTGTCTGCGGCGGTAAAGCGGAATTACATGGGCGATATATTTGGAATAGCAGAGGATTGAGTGTTACAGGAGCCAATTTGATCTAAATTGAACTACTTTTCATTCCAATTACGCTTCATATTTCTTCTCCCCCCTCCCCGTCCCCAATGCACGCTTTATGTCGTCTGGAGGAGCTATTAAGAGACGTAGTCGCTAATCCTTTGACAAACATAAGAGAACGTAATCTTTGGCCAGACCGTTTTTGAAGATCCTCCGCAGATTGTTAGCCTTTCAAAACAGGCCTTTTAATTTATCTTCAACACTCCATCTATTTATCCACGTCGTCTTGTTTGCATAAAGAGATCCAATAGGCCGCTCCATTTATTTATTTATTTATTTTCATTCTTATGCCCTTTTCCCAAAAGTATGGCGAGTGTTATTTAAGGCCAGGTTTTCCAAAGGCTGTAATATCACTTTTCAAGGTCTTTTGAGAAGTCCTCTCGTGCACGATCACAGTAATTAATTAGAAGCAAATGAGAAATTAAGCTTGCGTTTTGTGTGATCAAATTAATTTTTTTTCCCTTCCTCCGCTGTGCACATTGCTTCAATATCATCTCTTCCGCCATGCAAGCACCTTTATTTATGGATGCTGATGAGGTCAGAGGAACCGTGAGGACCCCAGAGCTCCGCGTGGCACCCTGCTGCACGCTGATCCGTTTTTCAGGACCAAATTTACTGAACAGTCGCGGCACATTTGTGCATGGTAATTCATCTCAGAAAGCTTTCGCATGTCTTATTCATGACACTTGTTCACCACCTGCAATTTAGCTTTACTGCCTGATAAATTCACTGAATAGTTTTTGCGCTGTGGGTATTTTAATGAAGTCCCTGCAATTTAAATGAATATTCGACATGTTTGTTATTATTATGATTATTTATTTAATTTATTTTTATATATAATTTTCAGTTTTTTATATACAATATTTCATTCATAAACCATAATAAATTGCTTGAGTTAAGATCAAACGGTTTCAAGAAAAGCAAGCATTAAGGCTGTTTTTATTTATTTATTTATTGATTGATTGATTTTTTTTATTCTATCTTTTACTTGTTTTTATTTATTTACATTATTTTCTAAAGTGTTTGATTGTTTATTCATTTATATTTATGCTTATTTATTTTTATGATTTGTTCATGCATTTACTTAATTTTTGTGTGTATTTATACTTTTCACAAACAATAAAACAATTCAGTGATTACTTTAGAGCTATTTGTATTTATTTACTTTATGTATTTACTTGCTTATTTAACATTTATTATACTGTAGTCACAAACAGCAATAAAAATAGTAAACTATTATAGCTAATATATATATATATATATATATTTTTTTTTAATTTACTTATTTTCTTGATGTACTTGTTGTTATAGTGCATTTAATTTTATTTGCAAACTGTAATAAAATTGCTTCTGTTTATATTAAAGTATTTAAAGGAAAGCAAACATTAACTATATAT
>CAIGQW010000287.1:3908346-3923567 GCA_903798125.1 Danio choprae | reverse complement strand
ATAATAATAATAATAATAATAATAATAATAATAATAATAATAATAATAATAATAATAATAAAACATTTCACTTTAATAGATTTATAATAGGGGTTTTTTGCACCCTTTATCTTGAATTCATGGCACTTTTTTGTTCTTTTTGCTGATGTTTTTGTTACATGTCCTTACCACACAATGCATGGCTTGATTGGAGGGTTTGTTTTAGAACCTGTTGCATTTTCTTCCTTATTTGGCTTTGCTAATGCATACATGAACATGGCAATCATGCTCTGATCTGCACCGAAACAACAGTCGTCTCAAGATGTCCTAAACAAGCTGGTCTCTGCCGCTTGAGCACAAACTCTGGAGTGGTTGACTTGTGGTGTAAAAGCAATCTGTGCAATTCATGGACCCACATTATCGCAGTACATGATGAGCTTTGAAGCAGCAGGGTTTATTTAGCTAATGCTTCTCAGAATGAATTGTGAGTTAACCTGGAGTAAAGACAAAGATAAATGCCTTGTTGAAATTTGTTCGGACAAACATATTCTTGACAATTAAATAAAAATGCAGACAAGTGCTTGTTTGTGGCTTAAAAAGTTTAATGTTAGTGATAGTTCAGCCAAAACTGAATATTCTGTCATTATTTACTCTCTCTTATCTCGTTCCAAACCAGTTTTTTTTTCCTTCTGTTGAACATGGAGGAAGATGTTTTGCTGGAAACCATTGACCTCCATAGTATTTGTTTTTCCTGCTCTGGAAGTCAATGGTGACTGTGGCATTGTTCAAAATATCTTCTTTTGTGTTCAACAGAAGAAAAAAAACTCAGAGAGGTTTGGAACCACTTGAGGGTGAGTAAATGGTGAGTACATTTTAATTTTGTTGTGAACTATCCCTTTAAGTTTAACAACAGTTACAAAGAATTGAGTATATTGAGAATATTGTGTGCTGGAAACACTCCCCTCTTAATTTTTTTTGAAAAGCACTTATAGTCTACACTAAAGGGAACATGTACATGTTATGATTGATTATTTATTTTTCTTTCATACGTCTCTTATGAAATCAGAGCAAAATGTATTTGTTTTCAATGTGATTCTTTTTGTGCTTCCATTTTGGCAAGGACTCCCTGGAAGAACAGATTTTGTATCTCAATGGGACTATCAAATAAAGGATGAATGAATGAATGAATGAATGAATGAATGAATGAATGAATGAATGAATGAATGAATGAATGACCAATGCACAATTATTTTAGTAAACAGCAACTAAATCTATTAAGGAACATTTTTGTTAACTGAAATTAAATGAAGCAAAACGAAACAAAAAAAGAAAAACTAAATGAAACTAGCAATTGTCTGACTTATTATTGACTTATTAACTAACTTAAATAAGTGTGACAGCAAGTCTGACCCATGAATGTTTAGAGAAATACCTGTGATGATGCTTTTACAACCACACACATCAGTCAAAAACATCCTTTCTATATAAACATAAAACAAATTCCATCTTTTTTCCAGCTACCAAAAAATGTAGGCATGTTTAACTACATTTATGATTTTTAATATGAAGACGTTTGTCTGAACACCCATACACTCTTAAATTCTCACACACACACACACACACACACACACACACACACACACACACACACACACACACACACACACACACACACACACACACACACACACACATATACACTACGGCCAATTTAGTTAATCTAATTCACTTAACAACATGTCTGTGGACTGTGGGGGAAACCAGAGCATCTGAAGGAAACCCACGGGAACACGGGGAGAACATACAATCTCCACACAGAAATGCCAACTGGCCCAGCTGGGACTCGAACCAGCAACCTTCTTGTTGTGCGGCGACAGTGACAGTGCTAACCACTGAGCCACCCTTATAACCCAACCACTAACTTAATAACTATCTATAAGCAGCAAATTAGGAATTGATTGAGGCAAAAGTCATAGTTAATGGTTTATTAATAGCAAGAATTGTATCTTAAAATAAAGTGATCAGAAATTAAATAAAAATGTGTTCACAAGATAAAGACTAAACTAAAGCTAATAAAAAAATTGTACTGACATAAAGACTAATTCAAAAATCCAAAACTATTATAACCTTGAGGTTATAGAGGAAATGTTACCTTGTGAAAGAAAACTTTGTAACAACTTTAATCCCTGGTTCATAGCAAATCAATCAACCTACATGTGTGAACATGCCCTACATTTGTAAGTCTGTAATTGGCAAGGATTCACATATTTGAGCTAAATTAACATTATCCTTTTTTTTTTTCACTTTTTAGGCATTCAAGGAGGATTTCTAATGGTGACGTCTTGCCGGTGGAATGCAGGTGCACTTCTTCTGAATTAAGCTGAGGATTTCTGGGTGGAAGAGAAATCATGTTTTTGACCTACTATCTACAAAACGCAAAATACAACCACAGCAGTAATCCTACTTTCACCAGAGGGTGAGATGCATAAATCGGTCTTAACATGTTGAGTCAACTAGATTTTTAGGGCAGTTTTAGATTTCAAAGCGCTAAGTACTGTGTTAGGTCTTTTTTTTTTTATACATGGGCTTTCAGAAGTGTCCCTCAATGGAGTTACTCGGAGGATCATCAAGATGGAGAATCGAGTAAAAAGGAACTCTTAAATACTAAAGGGCGTTTTTGAGAAAACTGGGACCTTACTATTTCTGCAGTTCTGTTTTCAAAAAAAAAAGGCAGTGTAAATTAATACGCCAGACTTGGGAATAAATCTCTCCTCTGCAGTGGATTAAGGGAAACGGAACATTAGAAAAGAAGGATTAGGAGCTCGCTTGGAAGATGATGACGCGGAAGTGGAGGTGCGCCGTGAAGTTATCACCGGCCTCTCTTTGGCTGGGGCTCGTGGTCCTTTCAGTCGCCGCGGCCCTAGAGTTTGACGGTTTACCAGGCCAATGGGTTCGCTATGGACCTTGGGAAGCAGGAGCTACCGGAGAACTGAGCTTCACCATGAAGACAAACATCAGCAAAGCCCTTGTGCTGTACCTGGACGATGGTGGAAACTGCGACTTTCTGGAGCTCCTGATCAACGATGGCCGCCTTCAGTTGCGCTTCGCCATCCACTGTGGCGAACCGGCTTCATTGCACATGGAGACGCACATCAGCGACGAGCGCTGGCACCGCGTTCTGCTCACCAGGAATTACAGAGAAACCATGCTAGTGATGGATGGAGAGAGCAAAGTGGCGGAGGTCAAGTCCAAGAGGAGGGAGATGATGGTGGCTAGTGACTTGTACGTTGGCGGGATCCCACCGGATGTGCGTCTCTCTGCCCTCACGTCCAGCACAGTCAAATACGAACCACCTTTCCGTGGTTTGATTGCGAACTTGAAGTTAGGAGAGACTGCTCCTGCTCTCCTGGACAGCCAGGGGGTGAAGAACGATCTGGATTATCTGTGCACCAAACAAAACCCATGCAGCAATGGAGGACGCTGCTCCATTCAGGGCAGCGAGGTGCTGTGTGACTGCTCCAATACCGGCTACAAAGGGAAATACTGCACTGAAGGTAAGCACGATGGTGTGCCTCAAGGCCTTGCATACGTAATATGATGTTCTTATCACAATGCCTTACTGATTATTGCACTTAGCTGTCAAGGAAAGATGTTTGCTTTAAAAAAAAACCCTTAATAGTCAATGATTATTAAGCTTTTCCTGATCTGGCTAAATCCTTTTGTTGAATGTTTGTCTTATCGTTGTAAGTTTTTTTTTCTGCAAAGATATATCTGTAATGTCTGAGAGCAGAGCTGTGTGACTGCTGGAGGTTGCTAAAACTTTTAGGAAAGTTGAGTGAAAACAGTTGCGTTTGAAGAAATGGCTTGTTCAATAAGTGGCAGTCATATGGGTTTGGATTGACACAGGTGATTTATTAATTTTTTTCTTTGGAACATAAAAGGAGGATTTTTTAATACAATTTTGGTGGCTATTTTTAATGCAGTAACAATGTCTGAGGTTTTGAAGATTTTATCCTTCAAAAAGGATGCAAACGCTTGGCCCTCACAACACACTTTGGGCAGTTGTACATGAGGAGATGCATAAAAAGTGATTTTAGTACAGGAATTGGATTTTGGAGAAGGTATAAGATGCTGAAAACTATTTATTGATCAGGTATTTTACATTTGAAATGTCTGGAGTGCATTCAATGTGCTTTTTAAATATTATATATGATGTTATATTGGATTTAAACAAATGAATAAATAATTAAATAAATGAAACATTGTCAACATATAAGAAATTGTGATCTGCAATCATTTTGTTACATTTGTTACTGGTAAAAGATACAAAAGACACAAAGGTCGAAAGGTTCAATGCCTTCCTCAGTGTGAGGATAAAAAATCACAGCTTGTATCGATTTTGTGATATTGATGTTATATTTACAGTATATTGTGTCATCTGTATCTTTTCCAAGTAATGCATGTAAACTAAAGCAAAATAAGAAGACTGCTTTCATGAGTGCTGATCACAGTTTGTTATATTAAACTTTCTTAAGGATCGACACACCAAAACAAGGGAAAAAAGTAGCAGAAGAGCCTGGCACAAACAGCGTTGTTGAACTGCTCTCAATTATTTTCAATACACTGTCAATATATCTCATACATTTTTGGAACTAAATATTGTTTATGATAAAAAGAGCATATGAACCATTGGAATTTTTTTGGGGGGTAAATGTGTTTTTTTTTTTGTAAACATTTCAGATATATATAAACCTCTGTGTGTGTGTGTGGATAGTTTTAAATGTTAAATTATTTATCTCTTTTAATAAAAAAGATATTCATGCAGTAGGCCTGTCACAATATTTTGTATGGTATATTGCACCAAAATAGAGTGCGATAAACTATATTATTGTCATTTTAAGACCATTTTATACCCATCATTATTATGCCAGAATGACAATGTAATATCATCACAATGCAAGTATACTCTTCCAAAGAACACATCATATTTTATTAATAAGAATAGTTCATTTAAACATAGTCATTTTAACAATTTAATAATTAGGCATGGGAATCAGAATGTGAAAACGCATATCCTAAATAAGTAATAATAAATGTTAACAAAAAAGTGCAAAAGGTACTAAGTAACAGAGGCTGCGATATCTGCTACCAGATCTGTTTTCATTAGTAATTTATTGTAAAAGCTATAGTGTTTATGTTAACCATACTGACACTGACACCTTTAACAGAGATAAATATGTTGCACAATCAGCTGAAATGTTGCTAGAATTGGTTTTTATGTATGGGCAATAAATATTGCATTATCAAAAATGATCATGTCCATGTGTTGTGCAATAAGTTGATATATTGATTATTGTGACAGGCCTATAATGCAGTAATAACATGGTAATATTCTAAAATTCAAATATGCGCTCTAAAAAAAATGCTGGGTTGTTGCAACATCGGGTCAAATATGGACAAATCCAATGTTGATTTTTTTTTTTTTTTTTTCTATTAAATGTAAATTATAATTTAAATCCAAAAGCTGTTTTTGTACATATTTTACACATTGTTGGGTGTAAACAACCCAGCATTCTTCAGAGTGTGTGTTTAATTGTATTATGATGTAAGTATTAGGGCGTCATGGTGGCGCAGTGGGTAGCACGATCACCTCACAGCAAGAAGGTCGCTAGTTCAAGCCTCGGCTGGGTCAGTTGACATTTCTTTGTGGAGTTTGCATGTTCTCCCCGTGTTCCCGTGGGTTTCCTCCAGGTGCTCCAGTTTTCCCCACAAGTCCAAAGACGTGGTATAGGTGAATTGGGTAAGCTAAATTGTCCGTTGTGTATGTGTGTGAATGAGCGTGTATGAATGTTTCCCAGTGATGGGTTTCAGCTGGAAGGGCATCCGCTGCATAAAACATATGCTGGATAAGTTAGCGGTTCATTCAGCTGTGGCGATTAATAAAGGGACTAAGCCGAAAAGAAAATGAATGAATGAAAGTATTAATTTATGAAATATTAAGTTCCATGTAATACATTTCTTTTTGGATTGAATAAACCGTGTAAAGAGAGAGTTTTCAGATGCATTATGGGTGTTAAAAGTGGCTTAACGAGGGTTAAAAGTCCTCCGTATGAAGTGTGAATTATATTTTAGCTCTTCTGAAGCCTACATGCATTTTGTGTTAAGAGCAGACCTAAATTAAGACCATATTCAGAGATAATCTTCCTCTCCGGTGAACTGCTCTCCACTGTGACCTGATCAGTGAGCCAGTTAGTTTAAGTTCAGGGCAGATGTCAAAATATGCAGAGATCTTCATTTTGGTCTGTTCTTCTGACAAAGCTTTTGTATTCAGAAGCATAGAAATATAGTAACATTTCTGTGATGCTCTTTTGGTGCTTTTTTCTGTCACTATGGTGCTTGACAGCCCCAGTCCTCCTCCACTTTCATTATACAAAGTGACCAGGATATTCTTTCAAAAAGCACATCTTTTGTATTCAAGAGAAGAGATAGTAATACAGGTTCGTAATGACATGAGGGCAAGTGTAAAATGTTTATTTTTAGAAAAACCCTTTCTTTAAAGTCGGTATGGGATGGAAACAGCAACAGATATTGTATTGTGGCTGGCTTATATCTTAAGGTGATAGAAATATAATGTAACACGGGTTCTATGCTATGGTTGTTGACAGGATTTTGAGATGTAAGCGTAGCAGTAAAAAAATGGAGGCAGATAAACGTGAGCTTGCATGATGAGGTTTAATGTGGAGATGTGAAATGTAATCTTTTATTTATCATGCATTGTGTTATTGATGTGAGATTTACATTTCTAAATGTCATTAGGTAGGTCTGTTATACATATTAATGTATTGTTTTATTGTCAATAATGTGCCCTGCGTTTTAAATGAATCTTTTTTTATTAATCCGTATTAATCTCTAATTTTAAAGCATCACACGTTTGTGTTTTCCTTTAAAGTAGCAAAACATTTTTTGTGTATTTTCGTGGAATAAGGAATGCACTTAAGTCTGACCTTTCTGCCTTTTTCAATTTAAATAACTTAAGTAAACGAATGGAGTGCGAGGCATGCTCATGTAAACATGTTTAAAATAAATTTAAGCAGTTGGAGGAAAGTCAGCTTTGTCACATTATATTAGATCAATATTAGTTCCGAATAGAATAACCTTGCTGCTCAAAAACGAATGGAAATAGGAAATATTTAATTCATAATATTCAGTTTCATATTAGAATGTTTCTGTTAAATAGATGAAACTTTTCTTTTTTTCTAAATTTTTTTACATTGTATTTGTTGTACTGAGACCTTTACTTAACTACATTCAAAATAAAATTTCATACTTTATACTTTACACATTTCCCAGTGATGGGTTGCAGCTGGAAGGGCATCCGCTGTGTAAAACATATGCTGGATAAGTTGGCGGTTCATTCCGCTGTGGCGACCCCAGATTAATAAAGGGACATATTTCATACATATAAATAGAAGCCGAATGAAGCTAACTCGCTCCCTCTGTCAAAAACTTACCTCATTCATTTGATAAAGTGGAACACACTTTTTAAAAATGGTGACAGGGATTCCTCCGAGGAAACAAATGGAGGGAAGTTTGCAAGTGTGTGTCTAAAAGTGGAGTGAAACGCAGCCAATGACTCACTGAGTCAAATGATTTGTTCAGAGCATGTCTTCAGTTAATGACTCACTGATTCAAATGATCTGCTCAGTCAGTAAATAGTTCACTAAAATTACAAACTGATTTAATGGAAGGATTTGTAATCGTAAGTAAAGCTATTATGTCACAACTGTTTGTGAACTGGATCTATTGTGAACAGTTGTGCTATTTCAAACCACTATATAAAGTACTTGAATGCATTTCATGTTTGTGTATTATTGTCTGATCTAGGTTGGTTTTATTTAAAAAACGTACAAATAACACAAAGGAATGCTCATGAAATTTCGCTGCTGCTGTGGCACATACTGTACAAGGATTTTAAATTGGTAATACTTAATACACTGAAACACACACACACACACACTGAAAAAGAAAAATAGATAATGAAGATAATTTTTCATGTTTATAATTGCATACATTTTATGTTATATATCTAGGCAATATGCTGTATTATTTGTATTTTTGCACACTAGAATTCTGATTAATGATCAGTAAGTATGACAAGTTTTATAATACTATGAAACATTTAAGTACACATGTAAGCACATTACAAATTAAATATGTGTACTTTTACATTTGTAAATGACTTCATACTTTTACTGGAGTAATATTTAATTAATGTGTCTGTGCTACTCGATTTCACTCACCACTGATTGTGTTTAATAATATTTAATACTATTAATGTAGTAACTTTATTTAGTAAATAAATAATAAGAATAAAAAAGTGGAGATTTACACCTCTAGTTTAAATCACCACACATTCATTCATTCATTTTCTTTTCGTCCCTTTATTAATCTGGGGTTGCCACAGTCGAATGAACCGCCAACGTATTCAGCATTTGTTTTATGCAGCAGATGCCCTTCCAGCCGCAACCCATCACTGGAAAACATCCATACACACTCATTCACACACGTACACTACGGACAATATAGCTTACCAATTCACCTATACCGTATGTCTTTGGGCTTGTGGGGGAAACCAGAGCACCCGGAGGAAACCCACGCGAACACGGGGAGAACATGCAAACTCCACACAGAAATGCCAACTGACCCAGCCGAGGCTGGAACCAGCGACCTTCTTGTTGTGAGGCGATTGTGCTACCCACTGCGCCACCGCGTCACCCAATCACCACACAATATCTGTAAAAAATATTTATTATTATTATATATTTATAGAAAAAAAAATATTGTTTTGTTTATTTATGCTTTTAAATTGCATTCTTGGTCCTTGATTTTTCCTCCAAAAACTTTAGATGTTGAAAGTTAGAAAAAGTTGCTTTTAATCACATTTTTAATAGTTTGAAGTGATATATTGTCTGTATTGGTGTTGCAAATTACAATATTATTCATTCATTCATTCATTTTCCTTCGGCTTAGTCCCTTTATTCATCAAGGGTCGCCACAGAATGAACTTCTAACTTATCCAGCATATGTTTTACACAGCAGATGCCCTTCCAGCTGCCACCCTGTATGCGAAACATCCATACATACTCATCCACACACATACACTATGGCCAATTTAGTTTATTACAATATTAATACTGGTTAAAAAAAAAACCTGCTTGTACATGTTCAGCTTTTTTACAGACTTATTTCTATAAAAAAAAACAACTAACTACTAGTTTAAAGTGATATATTGGATTAAATTGGATATATTGGCGCTTTGTTAAACTGCAGAGTCAAATACATATGTGTATATTTATTTTTTTGTCTTTTACAGTGCAGAAAAACATTAGGATAGTTTGTGTAGGTCAACTAAAAATATAAAATTATAAAACCTTTAACATACATTTTATAAATAGATGTGAAGATAGTGGCTTTTAATTTCAAACTGACTTCAATGAGCACCAAGACCCTGCTTTTTTTTCTCTCTCTCTCACTTCAGACAGTGTAGTATTACATTAGCTTTTTATAAAAATGCTTTGAAAATGTATAGCTAATGAGAAATCTTGGACTGTAGATCTCATTAGATCAGGTTCAGAGGGTTTGTGTTTACAGCTGTTTAGAGCTTAACACTAAATAAAGGACTGCATCCCAAACATATGCAACGGGATGGCATGTTATTTGTATGCTGATATCAGTTTCATTCTAATCAAATGCTTTATTTTAGTCTTTTTTATTGCTAAACGCGTATCTAAACAAAATGAGGGAAAACTAGTATATATAAAAAAGATTATCAGATCATCCAGAAGTATAAATGGAAAATGCTATATACCTACCAAAATAATAATCCACAAAATCATCTTAGCATTATCAACATGAGACATCTTTAATTTTATATCAGTGTTATGATGTGAAATCCAATACAAAGCAGTGGTAAATCATATCCGAGGCTTTTGGCTTTGATATATTAAGCTGGAAAATGATGATCCACATCTCTATAGGCCTGACGTATCCACCTTTTTCTGCACGTGACTATTGCGGTTTAAATTATGGGCTGCACTTCCTGTTTGGGGAACTTCCATTCAAAAGGACTGAAACAAATAATAAGGTTGCACTATGATTTGTATGTGTGGTCAAAATTGAGTGAGAGGTATGGATTTGCGCTTTATATTTAATTATTGTTTTTTTATTCTGCAAAGAAAAATCAATACACAAACCATACATATTAGCAATATTAAAATATTAATGTATGTAACTTTAACATTCAAATATGTTTAAATTAAAGTATATCAAATTAATATTAAATAAAGCAGAAAATATCAGAAAATCTTTCTCCATTTGAATTTCAATAGGATCAGTTATTAGTGTTAATGTCGGGATTAAAGTTCAGCAATGTTGTTTCAGTATTATTTACATTCTATTGTAGTATTTATAAACCTAATATTTTGTGTTGAACAAAAGCCTTACTGGGTTTGGGACAACATGGGGAGAGTAAACAATGAACTAATATGAAACAAAACATTACTGTATACAGTGTTATCATTTTTTTACACACAATTATATTTATAATCCCGAAAAAAAAATCAATCAAACAAAAACAAATAGACAAGCAAAATAAAAAAAACATAAGACAATCAGCAATAGTCATATTTATGTGTGTTTATGCTTTATTTTTACCATCATAATAATGTTACAGTTGGTATTTTAACAAGACGTATTATAAGTATTATAAGACTTATAAGTGTATTTAGTTTTGTTCCTCCAGATTATTTTCTCTTTGTATTCCCTACAGTACATTATTATTCAATATATGTCACAAATATTATTGACTCATTTTGAGTTTTTTGGGTTATTAGAAGTCATTTGTTAATTCTAATCTAATAAATGTTCTTTTAATATTAACATTTGACTGACGAATAACCTTGTTGAATCCATTTTGTTTTTCCAAAGACTTCACTGATTGTGGTCCAGTTTAACAGATGTCGCTTTACACAAAGCATCATGGGACATTGTAAAAAGGTGGATAGCAAATGAAAATATGTTAGTCGTTGTAATTCTAGCAGTGTGCGATGTGTATACATATGCAGCATATTCCTGTGCTAATTTGATGAAAACATGGACATGTGTTGGAGCACGGCAGAGCAATTTGCCATAGAAGCTGTTCTAGGTGACATATGTAGACTAATTAGGGCCACTCAGCAATGTCTCAGGCCTTCGGAGAAGTCACAGTCTGTCATATGGCTGCACGGTGTTAAACCCGAGGCCAAATCTGCATGACTTCATACAGAAATACATTTGGCCCGTTTCTGCCTCTAATTGAGCAGGCAGTGAGGACAGAGACGCTTGGCTTTTCACTTCATTCAGTCTCAGGTCACCCACTGTGGAGACAACAGGGAAGCAGCACTCTGCTCTGTGCTGAGAGAACCAAGTTTCTTTTCTTTTCTTTTCTTTTCTTTTCTTTTCTTTTCTTTTCTTTTCTTTTCTTTTTAGTCTAATACATGTGTTATTTTTCTGTTATTTAGTTATGTATTATTTTGCTCAAGTTTTTCATTTATTTATTTATTTATTTATTTACTACTCTTGGTCACTGAAGCCCTGCGCATCGGCAAAGCAGGTTCTAAATCATCCATTCTGCTTTTACTGGACATGCGCTTTTGATTTGGTCAATCACCAGATTCTACTGTTCACCCCCTTCTCAATGGGAATCACTGGAACCCCACTCTGTTGGTTGGAGTCTTGCTTCACCAGCAGATCATTCACAGTTGCCTGGAGAGAAAAGGTATCCAAAGCTTATCAGTACTTCAGGTCTCTGGGGTACTTCAGGGATCTGTTCTTGGTCCCCTTCTATTTTCTATTTACACCACATCACTGGAAACCATCATCCAATTACATGATTTCTCTTACCATTGTTATGTCAATGACACACAAGTGTCTATCTTTTATTTCATGATGACCCAAAGGTAGCCGCAAGTATCACGCACTTTATTTGCAAATGTGTTCATTTGTTCCATTATTTAGTCATGTTTTTATTTATTTATTTGTTCAATCATAAAGTCATTTATTTTTTCACTCGCTCAATCCTTTATTCATTTATTTGGTCATTTCTTCAGTTGCGGTATCTCGTCTTTTCATTAGTTTTAGTCTCTGGTCACCCGCTGTGGCGTCGACAGGAATCGGCGGGTGCTTTGCTTCGCTCTGTGCAGAGAAAGATTCCAGCAAATATCCTTGGAATTAAGATGAAATATTCACACGCTTCAAAAGGAGCGGGATATGTGGGACGGAGAGCTGTTAAGAACAGGGGAAAAAAATCATCCTGCAAGTTGATAGAGCAAATTGGATTTGACACCGGGAAAGGACAATATTAAAGTGAACAATTGGTTTTCATACGCCTCAAATCCTTGCTTTTACTCCAGGGATTATCCATCGGAAGACTGACTTATCAAACACCCCGCCGTATTTGAGTATTTAAAAAAAAAAAATAGACAGATAATCAAGTCACAGTGTAATTATTATTTTCAGTTAAGTGTTGCTATAACAAATCCTCTGAAGAATTAGCGGAGACTCATCAAACGCCAGCGCTTAATTACACGCATGTCTTTTTATATTTAACAATATTCCACGTCTGAGATGGAAATGGTCTCCATCGCCGTGCCCTTGTCAAATCTCCCAGGTGAAATTTTTGCAGGCTTTTACCCTCAAAGCTAAAAGGGCCGTCAGTATCAATTAAGGCTGCTCTCGCCACAATGCAGATCTAGGCCAAAGCCATATATCAGCAGTGTTTGCATCTTTTCTCTTGCATCTGCATCAGGAATGCTAATGAAGCCTCAAACCAATGTGCATAAACTGCAGTGCTGGTCCGACGCAAACCATGTATACATACAGCGCAGTACGCCCTAACAGATTTCTTAGAAAAACAACCATCTTGCATTAAATTAAGGCCACGTCCACACTAATATATATACATATATTTTTTGTTTGTTTATTAAAAAAACACATATTCTTTCTCTCTACTGTCCCCACTGAGACGTCTTTGAAAAAACACTGTTTAAAATTGATACAATTTAGAACGCAGTTTTTACGTTGCAGTGTGGGTTTTGAAAAACGAGGACATGTCTTTAATCATGTGACCAATTCAGCAAAGATGGTGATTGACAAAAAACGACATGTTACTTGCAGCAACAACTTCGATTACTGCTGTTCCATTTAAAAAAAAAATAAATAAATTGCCTTTCCTCAACATATTGAAATAAATCAATTCCAACTTAGGCAGCACGGTGGGTCAGTGGTAAGCACTGTCACCTCGCAGCAAGAAGGTCGCTTGTTCGAGTCCTGGCTGGGCCAGTTGACATTTCTGTGTAGAGTTTGCATGTTCTCCCTGTGTTCGTGTGAGTTTCCTCTGGGTGCTCCGGTTTCCCCCACAGTCCAAAGACATGCAGTACAGGTGAACTGAATAAACTAAATTGGCCGTTGTGAATGAGTGTGTATGGGTGTTTCCCAATACTGGATTGCAGCTGGAAGGGCATCCACTGCGTAAAGGCTGGCGGTTCATTCCTCAATGGCAACCTCTAAAATAAAGACTAAGCCAAAGGAATATGACTAAATGAAATGTGATGTGATGTGACATTTGCAGTTAAAACATAAATTCACAGAGAGAAGATAGTATATATTAACAGTTTATTGAAACATCTGATTATATTTTCCAAAACAGCAAACCACAGAGTTAAGGGATCAGAAAAAAGTCTATCTGTAAGAATGTTTAATATTTTAATTGAGGGAAATAAACATGCGTTAAAACAATTTCAGCATACTTTGTAGAAATTCTGTGAATTAAACTGCACAACCCAAAAGAAACAACACTAATCAAAAGTGTAGGAGAACAACAATTATTTGGTTTATTTTATTTAACATTTTTGCTTCTATGAGCAAAAAGCTTTGATGTCACTACTTAAATGTAGTTTTGAATGTTAAGTATAAATTACCTTTTGAAGAAAAATCAAGTATGTGGTACAAAATGTTAAATATAGTTGAATTTCTGTTGGTTGTAATTATTTTTAAGTCATAAACCTCATTTGAATTTATATGCATATTTTTCTTAAGATGTTAGCTCACTCTTACCATAACTAATATAAATGTTTAAAGACACACTTTTTTGCAGTAAATGAAAATATGCAAAAACTTCTAGAGCAGTTATATGTTGCTGACTTATGTAGTTTCTTTATCCCAAATTTTTTTGAAGACTGTTTAAATAAACATATGAGAAATACGAGAAATACGAAATAAAAAATGAGAAAACACTGACGTAGCGCACTTTTTCCACTCAGAGTTGACATTTTTTCAACTGCAGATGCACATAGCGCAACAGCCAAAACGTAAGCACACAAAACTCTTGCGGCCATTCATAAATCATTCAAAAAAGGCTCCTCTCAATGCAAAAAGCGTATTCTGTGTGATCAAGGCCTTAGACTGCACAGGGCAGCATTATAACAGGACCATTAAAATATGTTTAGTATAATAAAACAGCTTTGCTTCTTCCCCATGTGATCATGACTGGAGTAATCTGAATCAACTGTGGCATAATAAAATCTCCGCTGTTTGGAATTGTGTTGCGTTAGTCTCTCATCAGCATTTGTTTTAGCGGTCTCGTTTCATAGCATGTAATCAAGACCACATCTCCCATGATTCCACACTGTCACAGCATCATCAAACTACATCTTTGTTTGTTGTGAATATGAGCCCTCTAGTGGTGAAAATGACATACACTGCCTTTAATAAAATAGTATTTTTAAAATGCAGCAATATGTATTGTCTGTATTCAAAGAGCAAGGTCTAAAACTTTTCATTTTCAAAGGAAGGTGTGCTGATGTACTATGGCAACTGTACTGTATATATACAGCATTAACCCAGGCCTGCTGGGAGCCCTTCAAATCAATACTCTTACCATTTAAAAAACACATAAGCAGAATTGCACACAGGCACAAGTGTTCCTCATTAGTGGGCTGCGGATGACGAAAGTGGGCTTTTATTTGTACACTTCTGCTGTATGGTTTTTGCTGCGGTGTATCCTCCTTGAAGAATCTGACACCAAGCAAAAAAACAGAGCAAGCAAAAATAACACAAACTGCAAAGTGTTGCAGATGGCGCTTCCAGTGTATACAGCCGTTTCTTTCTTTCTTTCTTTCTTTCTTTCTTTCTTTCTTTCTTTCTTT
>CAIGQW010000287.1:3857147-3907602 GCA_903798125.1 Danio choprae | reverse complement strand
ATATATATATATATATATATATATATATATACTTATCCATTTAAATATATGTATATTTGGGTATTTTCTATTTTATGCATTTTTTTTACATTTATTTTCCAATTTCTCCATATATTTACAGTAAATCACACATTATACATAATTTTATATAAGTAATTATTTTCATTTCATCTATGCATTTTGTTACATGCTTTTATCTAAAACTATGACCTAGACAGTACTCGTGCCTTATAGTCTGAACTACAGCGGTTTCAATATTGCATAAATAACCGCATCACAGCTTACATATACCATTACCATCACATAACATTACTCATATGCCAATATACTGTAAGCATCTGGTCACATCGCCCACCAGTACAGTCTACTGATTATTATTTCTACAGTATAAAAGCCAAAGTGAAGCGCTGAAGAGGTCTAGTTTGTATTAAACACAAAACCCTTTCATGTAGCACTGGATTGTGCTCTTTTTTCTTTCTCTTTTTTACTCCATTCGAGAGATTCAATTCACAGAGGCTTTTCTTGAAGTGTACAGGGAACTGTGAAAACAAGGCCATCCGCTCTCCACGATTAAATAATGTACACTGAGAGTCTGTCTTATTTATCAACACAAATTAGTCTGGGTCGCCCTCAACATGGAGCCGCGCGTGCCAAAGGATGCAAGCAAGTCTGTGTTTCCCATTCAGACGGGCATCTGCTGCCATTGTGCAGTTTTTCTATTTCTTTTGAGGCCAAAAAACGCCAGCGAGTGTGAGGTTTGTTACATTCAACCCGACTCTGGGATTGTGATTTTTGCCAATAGCTGGTGGTGTGGTAATCAGTGGCGTAGTCTACAGCGCTTGGCAAGAGGGCACAAGAAGGCAAATAATGGTTTTGCATGCTAGGCAACAATTCAGCAAGTAATTAAAACAAAACATGGCTTCTTTTCAGCTGCCGTGTTAAATTTGAGGTACGGCGCAGGCTCTGCTTTTTGAAAGTGTGTATATAATAGCTTCCTGTGAGGAGCTGGTTGAAATTTAAGATGCTTTTTATTGATAATCTTCTCCTTCAGTGAGCCGCGCGCGCAAAACCGCTGACCGAATCAGGAGTAAATAATGAAAGAAATGTTTATTTTTATGTGAAATCTTTCAGTGATACGTTTAAAGGCTTTTTTCATTATTAATTGCATTTTCCAAAATTAGCGCTTGCGTTCACCAGTGTACACAATTCTGTAAATACACATTTATATTTTATAAAAGAAAGAAAACAGATATTCATAACTTAAATAGAGCTTTACAAGTATTCTGTTTAAAAATGTACAAAAGCTGTCCCAAAAAATGTCCAAATATCAGTTTTACATTTACTGTTTATAGAAATTGACTGAGGCCTAAAATCTTGGACCAAATTTGGCAATGACCTGTGACCTGTGAGAATCTACAGTTTTAATGTTACTGTGAAACTGTGAAAAGTGCTTAAACAGGCAGAATGCTTTAAATACAATGGTCACTTGTGTTACA
This sequence comes from Danio choprae, assembly GCA_903798125.1. Lineage (NCBI taxonomy): Eukaryota > Metazoa > Chordata > Actinopteri > Cypriniformes > Danionidae > Danio > Danio choprae. The sequence goes on along the minus strand of CAIGQW010000287.1, from coordinate 3,906,106 downwards.
TGTTATGCATAAATACAACAGAAAGAAATAACTAAGAACAGTGCTTAATTTAATTAAGAAGTCAGTTTTTATTTAGTTAGTTTAGCTGAAGTTTATTTATTTATTAAAATATTAATTGATTACCATTAACAGCACAGATTGCAGTGTATTTATTTCTGTCATTTACAGTAAAAAAAAAAAATAATAATAATAGGTGTCACAGTGGCGCAGTGGGTAGCACTCTCGCCTCACAGCAAGAAGGTCTCTGATTCAAACCTCGGCAGGGTCAGTTGCCATTTCTGTGTGGAGTTTGCATGTTCTCCCCGTGTTCGCGTGGGTTTTCTCCGGGTGCTCCGGTTTCCCCCACAAGTCCAAAGACATGCGCTATAGGTAATTTGGCTAAGCTAAATTGTCCGTAGTGTATGTGTGTGAATGAGTGTGTATGGATGTTTCCCAGTGATGGGTTGCAGCTGAAAGGGCATCCGCTGCGTAAAACATATGCTGGTTAAGTTGGCGGTTCATTCCGCTGTGGTGACCCCTGATTAATAAAGAGACTAAGCCGAAATGAAAATGAATGAATGAATAAAAATAATACTAATAACAAATAAAATCAGGTTGTAAAATATGGACAAATCCAACAGTTGGAGTTGGATGTTTTATAATGAAATATTTTCACACTAGGTTTAGTTTTTCCATATTTTATTCAACCTTGGGTTGAAAACTATTTTCTAGTGTGTATTTAATTTTTTTCTCCAAAACAGTTTGTTAATTTAAGACATCATTCAAACTGTTTGTATTAATACTTTCCAAAATTGACATTTTGACAATTATGTGTGTACAGTATTTAAGTGTTCAAGTGTATAGAAAGAACACACTGTTACTCGTTGGCAGTTGGTGTAATTGGCTGAATTGTGTTGTATTTAATTGCTCTTTTTGGCACAGTCAAAGACATAATTTTAACCTTTTTTTATGGATCTTAATTGCTGTTAACATTTTAATACCTTTAAACTGCACTGCCCTCTGAAAGCTCTTAATGGGCAGGATAGTCTGACATAAAGATATCTATCGATTTGACACTTCAGTCGTCATACATGCAATACATCCATATAAAACTATAATCACTGATGCATCATTCATTTCACTTGTTTCATGCAGCAGCTGTCAGTAATATCTTGTTAAACATTGTTGCTTCATTATTGATCGCGCAGGTCTGTTTCTCTCAGATCTTTTTTCTGGTTAATATGCAGTCAACATACAGCACTTTTTGTGAGTCACAATTTTATTAACCCTTGTGTTGTCCTAGAATTCTGTATACATCGTTCCCCCTTTGGGTTAAAAATGACCAGCCTTCTAAAATGAACCTCTAAAATAAAGCAGCTGAATTTAATTTCAATCCTTAAATCTATTTTGCATAAAGAAACAACCTCATGTTCATCACAAACTCTGTGAACGAGTTTACTTCATCAGTGTGGAGTTTTTCATCAATGTTTAATCAGTGGGAAACACTTAAGATTTTGACTGAAGTTAGGGGTATATTTTCTAAGTGTTTTAGCAAGCCAGTATTCATACATTTAAGGCAGCAGATTGTTGTGTATGTGTGTTTGGGGAAGTGTGTGTGTGTATGCCAGTAGTTTTTGTGGTGTAAAATCTGAAGGACAACCGTTGTACCTTAAATGTGTACAACCTTCATGAAAATAGATAATGATACTTTTTTTCATTTTAGAAAAAGTCACCAAACTTTAAGATGAAAAAAACATTTAGTTTTTTTCTGCTGATAAAATGGCATTTTTGACCCATAAGTCAACAGGAGGGTTAAAGGAACTAAATGATGAAATGATTTACCCCACTCCATTCCATTAGAAAATCATGCTGCCGGTCTGTGTTACTTATGTCAGATGCTCTTTTGATATTATTATAATTTGTTTCTTAAAGCTTTTGTTGTTCAACATGATTCATGCAGACATTGCATGCACCACATCTGTATTCTTGTGAAAATGATGCAATAAAACTTATTCAGGGGTCATTTGTTTGAAAAAGCAAGTAAAAAATATATATAAATGAGACCTTAAATATTCATTCATTCATTCATTCATTCATGTTAATTTGTTGATTTATTTGAATTTGTTGATTGTTTTTATTTATTTTTCAGAGAATGCTGAATTGTGAAAACTCAAGGGACTAATAGTAATTAAGGATAAAATTTCTGATCAAAAACTGCTCAAATTATATACTATATATAAGACGTATATACTATATTAAGGCCCAATCCCAATTCTACCCCTTAGCCCTTGCCCTTACCCCTACCCCTCGTTTTGCGCGTTCACGTGAAGGGGTAGGGGTGTCTCAATTCTCTTTAACTTGAAGGCATAAGGCTAAGGGGAAGGGCTAGATAGCCCTTTAAATGGACATTTTTTTAGGACCACACTTGAAACCAAGAGGTAAGAAAATTTCCCAGAATACAGCAGCTGCGGCAGCATGTCTGCACAATTACGTCAGGAGATGCACAAATTAGTATTTTTTGTCATTATTACAAATTTTTACAACAAACAAGCATATGTTTTAATACATCCATAACGGCGTTCGTGTTTTACCGTCATGCTTTTTTTTTTGAAACGCTAAAATTAAAAACACTAAATTTCGCTATCTATAATCCCTAATAATAACACCTGTATAGCAGTCCCACAACATACTGTAACTCGATGACACTCGAATACCCTGTTAGAAAGTCTAGTGACTTGGAATGACCTTACAGTGTCTGCTATAATGTTAATGTTAATTTCGTGTGTTTACATAGAAGAATATGGCCATGGTGTAAATGCACAGTACAATTACGAGCTTATTGCCACATTATATCGTTATGATAACATGATATCGTTGCCTGTGATTTTCCTGAAGATAAATACCAAAATATAACGCAACTAGAATAACTAACTTACAGCAGTCATGATTGTCGATCTCATATGAAGCAAGAGATCGCCATGATATATGATGACATGTGCAGGTGTTGTAGTGGTGTCCCGTTTCTTAACAGTACATTTTTAAGCCCTTCCCCTTCACACTCTGTTTCAAGGGCCAAGGGGAAGGGGAAGGGGTAGGGGTACAAAAAAGAATTGGGATTAGACACAAGACTGGACACAATTCGGGTGATTTTGAGCCGATTTTCCCCTACTACAGATCATCTTATCAGATGTTTCTGTTGTGCAAGGTGTGTTAAGTGTGACTGAATCTACCCGGAAGAATGTCCAAGGCACTACTATTGCGAATCCACCATGTTGAATATTTTCGTTTAGGAATCCTGATGTGTCTGAGGAAAAATGTGCATACGAGCCTGAGATTCATTCATTCATTCATTCATTTTCATTTCATGTGAAACAAAACAATATCCAATCAGAAATCACACTGACAAAAGACAGAAGCATAACAAACACTGTCATGGCGCAGCTCCAAATGAAATGTATATGGACAGCAGAGATGGAGGATCATTTTATCAATTTGAAAAAAATAAACCAGAAGTTATTTATTAGCTATAATGGGGATAACTCAATATTTTACCATGCTGTAAAAAATGAATTAATCAGCCAAATTGATTACTCAGTGAAATAGATGAATAATTGCTCTAATAATTGTTAGAAGGGTTTATTGATGATTGATATAGATAATTTATTTTAAATTAATTATTGAAGTCACGATTCAATCTAAAATTCATTATAGATTTAATATACTGTATGCTTTGATTTGATTCCAGTTTGCTCTTTGGTGTTTTTTTTCCTGTTTAATTAATAGGTTATAATAAAATAAAGTAGTGCATGCATATATATTAATGAAGATAGATTTTGATGCAAATTCAAAAACATTTATACAATCTGAATGGGTACATTGATGTGTTTTGCTAGGGGGAAACAATGAGTGAAGTGAGCCTTGTCAAGGATAGTTTTATCCGTACTTGAAACTGGTCCTCTGCTTTTTACCCATCCAAGTGCGCGCACACATTTTTTTTGAGTAATAAGGGAGTGCACACAGACACAAATACATACAGTGAGCATACACCTGGAGAAGTGGGCAGCTATTGCTTACACCACCCGGAGAGCAATTACGTTTCATTCACTCCCCTCACCTTTAATTCCTGCAGGAATAGGAATCGAACCAGTCAAACTCACTAACCATTAGGCCACAATTAAAAAAAGTTAGTATAAATATATTAGTCTTTAGGCTATCAAAATTTGCATTTAGAAGCAAAAAATGAATGAACAAATTATTTGATAAAATGACTAATTATTTAATATATTTTAAACTAATTATTCTTCTGACCAATTCTGCCCCCTTCAAGATATTGCTGCTGCTGATATTATTCACATGACAAAGAGCGTTCAAACCGAGGGTTTGCCTAAAAACATTCTTATAAAAATATAAGAAAATAATAAATGTTAGCCAAACTGTGTTGATCTGAATTCCTTATTAACCGTAGTCATTGTGCGGCAATCTCTGAGGGGGAAAATACATTGCACACAGGCATATGAAGTCAGTACACAGGGAACTATAAGTTTCAAAAATAAATGTGTTACACATGATGTCCGCTTTTTTTGGTGAGTAGGATACATAGTGTAAATATGATTTCCATTGGCGTGAATGAAATCTGCTTTCATGTTAATGTCATGTGAACCCCCGCAGTGCACAGTTATGGTCTGCTTCAGCCCAGAGAAACTCATCATATGCACGAGTCGGCACAAACCATATCACACCCATTTGAATTACAGAAAGCTCTATTATAAAGTAGAGAAATGTTTCAGTCTCAGTATTACTATAGACTGAGACAATCAAGAGTCTCAACAACTTAACTACAGCTCTGAATGGCAGAGTTATGTTATAGACTAAACACGATTGGGTGTTTTTGAAAAGGGGAGTGGCTATAATATGCCCCACCCTGTCTTCCTGTCTCAGTTGAGATTGTCAGACGTCAAATAAAAAAATGCACGTTTCAAAGCACTTCACGGAATGTTTAAGATTAATTATCACCTTAATATTTTCTTGCTGCTCTATCATTTAAAATGCATATTATAAGAAACTCAAACCCACTGCACTTGCAAAACTTTACTGCGAACAGAGCCGCTCTGAGACACTAAAAAACACTAATAGCATGAGCTGCTCATGATAGAAAGATGACAGTGTCGTGAATCATATTGCACATTTACAGTTGAGGTCAGAATTATTAACCCTCCTGTTAAATTGTAATTCTTTTATATGTTTTCCCAAGTTCTGATTACAGAGAGACGATTTTTTTTTCAACACATTTCTAGTTTTAATAACAAATTTTAAATAACTGATTTCTTTTGTCTTTGCCATGATGACAGTAAATAATGTTTTACTAGATGTTTTTCAAGACTTAACTGGGGTAATTAGGCCAGTTAGGATAATTAGGCAAGTCAGTAGCTATGTTTCCATCCACCTATTTGGATATGCGCAAAATGATATGATGGAAACGCCAAGATGTACATTTTTAAAATGAGCATAAAAACGCATGTGCATAACTGAGTAGGAAAAACGTTTTATTTGAAAAGAAAAAATGTGCATTATCTATGATGGGAACACTTCTACCGAACAAATTCCAGTATGCTTATAAAAATAGTCATGTGATTTTGCTATTAGAGATTGTGTGGTGATAAAAATGTGTGTGAATGGACTAACCAGCAGGTTGACCACACTGTAAAACATCTGAAATGTTTTGATCATTCTGAAATGCCTTAACCATTTCAGCATTAGTGTTATTATATTATTAATTACCTCCAAAATTGTTAAGAGCGTTTATGCTCTGTGTCTCACGCCTTCAAACGCCACCACGTGTTCATTGCGTGTCAGCATTATCTTCTGAAGTAATTTATTAAATGAAGAAAAGATTCACGCAGCTTCTCCTGTCACATTAAATTCCATTTTTCCTTTTTGATATTTGGGGCCAGTAATCAGAAAGGTGCTTTATATACATTATATATATTTATATTAAATATATTATAGGAAGGGCGACGCAGTGGCACAGTGGGTAGCACAATCGCCTCACAGCAAGAATGTCGCTGGTTCGAGGCTCGGCTGGGTCAGTTGGCATTTCTGTGTGGAGTTTGCATGTTCTCCCCGTGTTCACGTGGGTTTCCTCTGGGTGCTCCGGTTTCCCCCACAAGTCCAAAGACATGCGGTACAGGTGAAATGGGTAAGCTAAAATTGTCCATAGTGAATGAGTGTGTATGGGTGTTTCCTAGTAATGGGTTGCAGCTGGAAGGGCATCCGCTGCGTAAAACATATGGTGGATAAGTTGGCGGTTCATTCCGCTGTGGCGACCCCAGATTAATAAAGGGACTAAGCTGAAAAGAAAATGAATGAATATTATAGGAAATACTGTAATAATTTCCAGCTGTTAAACATAATTTGGTAAATATTTGAAAAAATTGTGAAAAATTCACAGGAGGGCTAATCCTTTTGTATATCACTGCAAAACAGTTGTTGTGGTTTTATAAATACACTAAATTATATTATGTTTTGAAGCATTCCTATATCATTTATAGTTCTGTTTTATAAATGCACCACATGTCATTTTTATTATATGTATTTTTAAAACTTTCATCTGGCTCTTGGCAAATGTTGATTTGTAGACCCTGGATATTAATATATATCCTTAGTGTGGTGGGGGGGATCTGCATACGAGTATGAGAATTCATATAAAACGTAATTTTCCAACTCATTGTCCCTCATGATTCCTCCACTTTATTTCTTTCATGCAATGGACACTGGGTTATCAGTAGGTCCACATGATCTGTCAACATGCCACCTGATTTTGACGTCAGGTCTTTGCAAGGTCAAAACAAATGCTAGCTCTCCTTCTCCAAGGGGAAGGGGTCTCTGTGTTAGATATTGCTTGCATTTGCTTTCTTTGTTTAATAAAAAGGAGCTTGTTGGAGCTTGTCAGATTTGCTTTTAGACCCAGGAAAGACACCCCCAAATCCCATCCCTGTGCACTCAAGTGCATTTGCTGGCTTGCCTGTGTAGCTTTGCATTTTCAAAACCCTTATAGTGGAAAATAAATCTAGACTGCAGAGACAAAGGGGTGTTGCTCTGGAGTGCATCTTTTCATGGTTTTCATCCACAGAATGCAAGTGTAGGTTTACATGTGATTTTCATTTGCTTGCTGCTTACTACTTCTGAAGGCATTTTTTTCAGAATTTAGCAAAAGAAAATTTAAATAAAACAAAAATCAGTTATTGGACAGAATTTGTTTGACTAATTTTGCTATTTTAGTTTTACTATTTTAGTTAATTTACTATTTTAAATTGAATTGCGTGACCTTTTTAATGGGAATTATGCTTCACTAACCCTTCATATTGAAAAAAAGTGGCTTTTATTGATATTTGTGGTAGTTTGAAATAATATATTGTTTGGGTTGGTCAAATACCAGTTGATAAGCTTACAGTATTTTTTTTGTGAAATCTTTTTTTGAAGTGTAATTTCTGTTCTTAGGAAGGAAATGTATAATTAAAAAATAATATTTAGTCAAGCCCAAAAGTATTCATACCCCTGGGGGCTTGACCGAGATCAAAGGGGTTAAAACATCAGAACAATATAAGGTCAGCATATCATACAATTTTGCTGTTAGCCTTTAAAGTCTTTTTTAAAGTAGCATATCTGTAGATTTTCTCAAATTTCTCAGACTTCTAGAAGACTTTTAGCAGAAATTAGAAATTAGGTACTTGTTTACCAAACGTGATGTGTGAAGTAAATGAGCAAATGCAGTTTATACATTTTATGTTTGCATTTAATATGCAAAAATGTGAAATGTATTACTGTATTATTTTTCTGTATTTACAGTACACATAATTCAATTATTTTGGTGGGTGAATTCAGTAAAAATTTTGCAGATCAATTCTAAAATACTGACTTTGCCAAAACAAAATCAGCTAGTAGATTAAGAGAAAAACGAAATTAAATTAAATTAAATTATTTACAAAATAAAACAAATTAAATAATATAAAACAAAATGTAATACAATTAAACACATAAAATAACCCTGAACTTTATTATTATTATTATTATTATTATTATTATTATTATTATTATTATTATTATTATTATTATTATTATTAATTGTGAGACAAATGTTTACTGAGGAGAGATGTGTTCTTAGGTATTTCCTGAAGCTAACAGGAGACTGGGAAAATTATTCCAGCAATGGGAGAAAGTGATTTTCAGCTGCTGTGGCCTTTAATACCTAATTAGAAATGATAACTCTCACACTTACAATTATAAAGAAAGATCAGACAGACCTGTTACAAAAACAGAAAGCAGAATAACGAGCTGTCAGTATCACCATGACAGAGGTGAGAAGCTGTTTTGTGGAGTTGACACCTGGAGTATTGATTTCATGCTGAGAGAAGAAAAGCTGATTTTAGAGATGCGACGAATGATTGTTTTATCAGTCGATTAACCTGTTGCCTATTCTTAATTTCTTTTTAGATAAAAAGATCATATATATAATACTTATATATAAGTAAATAAACCACCAAATGTTATTCATTTTTAAAGGTAATAATTAGGGCTGAACGATATTGAAATAATCTGATATTGCGATATTTTTTCTGCAATAAATATTGCGATATGAATACAGTTTCACAAGATAGTTTGGATAGCACTATTTGTTGTTTTTTTGGGGAGTCTAACAGTATTCAGGTACAAAAATGGAATAATCACAATGCTAAAAAATGCTTTTCCTATACTTTGATTTGTCTCGTTTCTAGTCCAAATATCAAAAAATTCTTAGATATAAAAATATTGAATCTGAAAAAAAAAAGATCTGCCAGTGGTGTAAGTAATATAACCTTGTTTTCATTTTGAAATGTATATATTTGGACAAAAACACAAGACAAAAATTCTAAGTGAGAACAAAACATGTTTTTCATGGTATAAATTCTGTATAAATAAAATAATTAAACACAATTTCGAGCTCCTGGTCAACTGTAACTCAGACTTAGCATTGCATATCTTGTGTGTCTAAAACATACAGAAACTACATAAATATAACTTTTTTTTTTAAATGGTGTTTTTAAAAAAAATAATGACTGCCTATCTTTCAACTACCCATAATTAATTCCGAGAGTTGACAAGAGATAGATTTATTTGTTTTTGATATCAGCCAAAATGTTAATATCTGTGAATCCCTACCAGGAATGTGACTTTTAAATCTTTTTGTTATCAATGAGTACAGAAATATTCCATATTTTAATGTCAAAAAAGGTTAAAATCAATATATTAAGTGCACACACTGTTAGAAATGCTGGGTTTCACACAATCGATTTGTGTTGGGACAACATGAAGGAATTCAGTTAACTTATTCAGGGTTTTTTTTACAAATTTAAGTGGATTGAACATAACACAATTAAGTTATCCCCAAAAAAACTAAAAGAATTTTGTTGTTTTTAAATAAGTAGTTTGAACAAACAGCAAATGTCATTTTTTGAGTGCAGATGCAGTTAATCAATAATAAAGTTCTTTCAGTCTTTTTTACCTAATTTTGACCTAATTGCTGCACCCCTAGTTGATTTCCGCTACGAACTGCTATGAACACAGACGCTTCTTCTGTAATGGAAGTTGATGGAGATGCCTCGTCATATTTGACAACGGAGTTCACACTAGAGGACCTGATTCAGATCAAGAGAGGGATTAGCATCACTTCACTAAATAGAGACAGATTACATGCCACTCCGGCTTTTTCCGAAAGCGACAGGCCGAGATCATGCTAATAACCCACGTGGCACTAGCCTAGCTCGCTTGTTTTTTGAAAAACTCCAGACGCTGTCACCGTGTCAGCTCTCATGGCCATGCTCGATTCATTGCAATTCTCGGGGACTTTGTTGCCGTGACCAATTTGAGGGAGCCGAGGAGAGCACTTGTAAAGGTTAAAGCGGCCCTCGTGATTTATGGGCGGCTGACAGTTTTGCATGGCCTGATATCCAGAGCCAAGCAAAGCAGCTCCCACAAACACAGCGTGATTAAGAGATTTACTGTCTCGCTCCAGGCAATCGAGCAGCATTTGCGCTGAGGGTTTTGTGTCGCCTTTTGTCCCGGCTTTTGTTGTGCTTTCAGCTTTCCCTTCGCGAACGTTGCTAATGCCCCGCGTCGCACAGTAACACACCTGTGGTATCCGACAGACATAGTCCGCATTACTACTTCATTGATAAAGCAGTCCATTAAGATTTGCTTGGAAACCTGAGATTTAATTTGTAACCGCAGAGCAAGCAAGATTAGGAAAATGGATAATAGATCAGCGCTCCCTCTCCTGGGTGCTCGTTTACACGCCGGCGTCTCCATGGCCACATAATGATGATCGCAAAATAACATTCGCCCCCCAAAAATTCCTCTTTAATTGGCCGTAGGGTTTCAATGGCCGTGCGGAAGATGCCATGCGTTCTCATTAGTGTTTAGAGCATGTATTGTTGCCCTTCACCTTTTAAGAACTGCAAACAGATCCTCTCGCAGCTACTTTCTCCTCATTATCACAGTGGCAACGCTGATCTGACTCGCGGTGACCAGACCATCCAGACGCACACACAAAGGCTTCACCTCGCAAGCCTTTGACGTCCTCCCTTGACTCTTATTATTTCACAGTAAAGGCCATCGAGTGTCTCGCTAGGCCCTGCGTTTGCCTGAGTCTGTCCCGTTGTCTGGAGTATGTCATTAAGGTAGCATCTGACCTTTTGGCCCATTTGGAGAACTTGCTCTGGAAGTATTTTCGACATTGTCATATTCAAACCGGGACATTAATGAGTCCCAAATGACTTTTTTTTTTTTTTTTTTTTGTCTGTACGACGATTTATTCATTTGAATAATTATTTGATTTATTCAGTGAACACATGATTAGTGTTACACATATTAAGTAGCTAGTGTTTGGCTTTGTTATGTATATTTAGTCAAATGTGTATCCCTTGAAGGGGATAATAAGTGAAATTAATTAAAAATAAGTGTTTTCAGTTTTTTTTGACCTCTTATCAACTGCTAATAGTATTTAAACATGTTTTTTTGTGTGAACAACTGCTTTAATGCTATGTATACAATGAAAATGCTTCACAGTTAGCGTGGCCAAAATATTTACCATATGATATATTGTGATATATCTACAGAAATCATGTAGAAAGAAATCATAAATAAAGTTCTAAGTCAAATTCATCTTACTATTCATCTCAGCTTTAACATACTTTTGCATCAACATTGCAATATAGCATTAATTGAGTGTCTAAAATAGCATTCATCTCTTAGCAGATGTGCCTCCTTATCCTTATTAGAAATTATTTTATTTTATTATATAAAGGGATTAGGGCTTTGCTGATTAGCATTGCACACATATTGTTTATGAAATTATTATGCATATGAAAATACCAGAGAGAACAGGAAAAATACAGGTAAACCCTTTTACTGTTTCTTTACGCACAGATAGCCTGTAGTATACCTGTCAATATCATCCCCTTTTAATATATTTTCGTATACTTCTCCCATATTTTAATCTAAGAAGTCTTTTTTAATCTAAAAAGAATATGCATACTGTAGTACTGCTGAACCACCACTGAGCCTCCTTGCTCTCAAATGTGATATAATGACAAGCTGTTCAAAATAATTTTTTATTTATTAATTTTTTTTGGCTTGAAAACACTTTAAATTGATTATAAAATTAATTTCTATTAAAGCCATGTGCCGTCGCTGTTCCTATGCTTTCTATTTTCAAATCCCAATGTTGACATCAATGTTGACTCCCTCATTTCATCAGTCAAAACATTTCTATCTTCTTTATATTTAGCTGCAGCAATAGCTGGATGTCTGTGTTCATACAGGTTTTATACTATGTTCCTCAAGTTTTATTATTCTTGATTCTCGCTTGTGGACTTTCTATGCAAGGACTGTGGAGTGTGAATAAAAACAAAATGCATGTTAGAGTTTAGCTTCTCCACTCCATTATAATGTCTTTTTATCATACAGGGCTGTGCTGCAAAATCTAAATTGTTTTCAGCATTGATCTCGCAATGTGCGCATCGGCAATGGTCCCACCGCAGAATGTGCAATGTTGAGTTGGGACTATAGTTGATTAGGAGCCACAGTTCACAACACATGAAATTTGTGAGACTGCAGGAAGTTAACCATAATAGAATGAAAGAAATAATTAGCACATGTTTTTAAAACCTGTAACTGTGAGCATTTAAGCAGAGTTCAAAGCATTCAGGCACTTACTGACTCCCCAGAAAAATATAAATAGCACCACAAAGCACAGCATGTTTCATTTTGTCTTTGCTTTATTGTATTTACTTCTGCTTGTATTTTATTGAATATTTTATGCAGGATTCACTTCTCTGCAGAATTATACCAATCAATATAAATTTAATGAATTCTCTCCAAATAGAGCTGTTCAAGGCACCGAGTGAAGAAAATGTATCACAGAAAGAAAATATATCACAATGTCAGATTATTCCAATATTGTGCAGCCCCAATACATATTCTATTTATTTTGAAATGTCACAGTTATCACATATTGTATAATACTGGTATGTTTGTGAATGTCTGAACCAATAGTTCATGGTTTACATATGAAGATTGCTGTCAATACAGATATTGCAAAACCCCTAATTTGATGTTATGCTAATGGTTTCTGTAAACTTACTCCCATAATAAAATCCAGAGTCAAAAATTGTTCTGTAAGTCACTTACGATTGACTTCATGTTTATCAAAGTATTGCATAAAATGAACGCGACATTTGCAAATGTGCTGAAATGCAGCGCTCTTACCACTGTGGTATTGCTTTATCCTTAATAAATAATGAAAACAAGAGCTCGCACAGAGACATTTTATTTTGGGATTGAGAAAGGTCCCTGTACCAGGATTCAAAATTAGGTTATCTGAAGCATAACCATAAAGTGCTGTTTATTAGGAAATCATTAGTGCTATATTCTTCACACATTTTCTTTACACTTTAAAAGTCTTAATATGATGATCTTGCGCTGACACTGTTGTCGCAAGTGCACAAACTGTAAAAACAGATTATTTCACCCTTTGTTCAGATTTTTACACGTAGTAATATATATTTTTATGATGCTCATAAAATGAGATTTGCATATTTTAAGGGGATAATTCACCCAAAAATAAAAATTTACTCATTATTTAATCACCCTAAAGTGGTTCAAAATTTTTGTGTTTCCTTTCTTCTATTGGACACTTGACTTTTTTTTTCTTTTCTTTTTTTTAAAGAAAGCTGAAAACCTGTAACCATTGACTTAAATAGTTGGGAAGAAAGCAATATTATGGAATTCAGTGGTTCTAGATTCAATTATGAAATCTAGATTTTATGTTCAACAGAAGAAGGAATGTCAAACAGGTTTGGAACTAGTAATGGGCGAGTACTGTAAATGTTGACAGATTTTAATTTTTGAGTGAACTATCCCTTTAAGCTTTCAAGAGGAACAATGTTCATAATTCATTTTACTATAAAAAAACACACAAAAAAACAAACAAACAAACAAACAAACAAAAAAAAAAATATATATATATATATATATATTAGGGCCTCACGGTGGCGCAGTGGGTAGCACGTTCGCCTCACAGCAAGAAGGTCGCTGGTTTGAGCCTCGGCTGGGTCAGTTGGCATTTCTGTGTGGAGTTTGCATGTTCTCCCCGTGTTGGCGTGGGTTTCCTCCAGGTGCTCCTGTTTCCCCCACAAGTCCAAAGACATGCGGTATAGGTGAATTTGGTAGGCTAAATTGTGATGGGTTGCAGCTGGAAGGGCATCCGCTGCGTAAAACATATGCTGGATAAGTTGGCGATTCATTCCGCTGTGGCGACCCCAGATTAATAAAGGGACTAAGCCAAAATGAAAATAAATTAATGTATTATTATTATTATTATTATTATTGAAATAGATTTGAAAACAAAACTATGAGGTATGTTTGAAATCACTCGCTGTTTGAGTATGAAAATAAGTTTTTTCTTTAAAATGTATATTCAATACAAATTAAATGGCAGTGTAAAAATGTCCTGGTTACGTCTGTAACTCATGTTACCCCAATAGGGAACAGAGACTGTCTGGTAACAGACTTTGGGAGTACATCAGATGACCAATCACTCTGAAAAGTAAGAAAACGGGCCAATGAATGTCATCATGAATTGGCAGAGCTCAGCTCCACAGCTGACAGTGGTTAGCCATTAGTGCTATATAAGCTATACGGACATAACCAGGACATTCCCCATCATGGGAACTTCAACGTGTGTCTGGTAACAGACTATGGGAGACTGTATGGAAAACGCCACAGCAGCTAAGCCCGTCACACTCCTAATGTTAAGTTTGCCAAGCATAGCATGAGCGCACAAGCATCACCAAGAGTGCAACCTTCCAATGTCCCCTAGGCCCTTTAATCACCATCACATGGGAATGAAAAAAAAATTTTGATGGGGGGTCGTAATAAGAACATATGGACTAGCCCTAGGGAGGGTGAGTGCTACATATGATAAGCTGTTTAGCAGGTAGGGAAGACACGGGTCCGCCTAGTCAGGGGGAACACTCCGTGGCTGAAATAAGCATATGGGATCGCCAGCTGGCACCAAACCTCAGCATGTAGGTAGTAGACCAAGAGTGGGCATACCTGACATCACACTGAGCCAGGCACCCGGCTCCTCCTCTGAGTCGAGTGCTGGGGGCCTCAGAGGAATTCTCTAGGGTTCACCAAGCGGAAAACTTACTAGCAGAATGGAAAAAGAGCACGTATCTCCGGGTTAGGGCAGCAAGTGTTTTTGGCACAGAGCAAAATTTTGTTCTGCCCACAGTTCTACATAATCTGTTAGGAGACCCTGCGTACTCACGCCAAAAAGGATGCACCGCTTTTTGTTTTTTGTTTTTTTATTTTTTTGTGTGCTCTCTCTCCCGGGGGACACAGCTCTCCCTGGCACATGAAGTGAGGGCGATGGCATAACTATACAATGGACCAACCTCTGCTTTGATATGGCACTTCTCTTCTGCTGATCATAACAGAAAAGAGTTGCTTAAAGACATATGCTCTATGTATCATATTAAGCGCAGTGCGCAGACATAGCAATGAAAGCGCTGGGTCTGCCTCCTCCGCAGACAGCGCTTGCAGGCTCACTACCAATTTTTATATTAAAAGGGGTGGTTGGAACCTTGGCAAAAGCTGAACCGGGGTCTCAGGTAAACATGAGAGTAGGCCGGTCAGAATTCCTGACACTATTTGCTGACCAAAAATGCCACCGGAATCCTAATACTGATATAATAATATCTGGAATACTGGAATAATAATACCAACGCGACCAGCAGAGCTGTCTTCATGGAGAGAAAACGTATAGATACTGAGTCGAGTGGCTCAACGGACCTAACCATAACCGCTGGGGCTAGAGATGCCAAGAGGGCAAGAGAGGGGGGACGAGGAAGGAATTAACCATCTCGTGCCACGTGCCTCTGAGGAACCGGCTGACGAGGTTATGTTTTCTAAATGCGCACAGAGAGCGAGGATGGCAGCACGCCAAACCTTCAGTGTGGAGGGTGACAGCCTGTGCTCCACCTATCCTGAAGGAAGAAAACACAACACTAATCTGGCATGTCCGGGGTTCTTCTCAAAGATAAGAGCTGCACACAATGAATAGACTCCACTACAGGCCATAGGCTTGCCAATACAGGGTGCTCTAGCCTGAGTGACTGTGTTAACCATCTACTCATAGGTCACCTAAGTCCACCGCGCTCTGTCTAAAATCCCTCCATGGGGGTTCCAGAACGCTGCGCGGGTGCAGGGAGAGCCATCACGAGAAGTGTCTGGAAACTCATGTCCGGTTGGGCCAAGAAGGCGCAACGAGTGAGACCCGCTTCTCGTCTCCCCGACCTTGCACAGAGTCTGTGCGCACAGACTCACTGAGGAAAAATGCATATTGCGTAAACCCGGGGCTAGCTGAGAGCCAGCACATTCCTGCAGAGCAGGGAAAGCAGCTAGCGAAGGGCCGCTCAGGAGAAGCAGCAGGATGACTTGGACTTCTCTGAAGCATGCCCATAATGGACCATGCTGGGGGGGAGTCTCTATTCTCCCGGAAACGTAACTGTTGTGAGAGCTTGTAAGCTGGCACAGAGAGCTCGTACAAGTTATGAACGGCTCACAGCTATTTAGCCACATGACTTCGGTGGAGCAGATGAGAGCTTGCTCATTCTCGGTTGACCCGAAACCCCAACAGGCCGATGTGCCAGAACACCAGGTCCCTGTGCGTAATCGACTCATTCAAAGTCCTAAAAAAAAATAAACCAGTCAATGAATAATCAAAAATGCTGATGTGTGTGCGCCGAAGAGGCATGGAAACAGGGAGAGCCTGAAGGGGAGGACCGTTTACTGCCATGCTCGGCCCCCGTCGCACACCGGAAAAAACACGGTATAAATAGGGAGAGAGCGAGACATGAAGTGAGCATTCTTCAGGGCTATAGCTGCAACCAATCCCACGGACGGATGCACTGGGGGGATGTGTTTCTGTATGAGCATCTTGACCATCATCCTAAACAGATGACAGATCAAAAGGCGCAGATAGGATTGGTATAATCCACCGCTCTCTGGGTGCGATGAAGTGGGGGCGTAAACCCGCTCTCCATCTTAGCTGGAGGGACCGGTCCGAACGAGCAGCACCACCGGAACGATCGCTGAAATACCCGCGGAGGGTCAGCTTCGGGATGAAGAGTGCTCACCTGAGGAAGAACTGAGAATAAGAGATTGACTCTTACCTTCCTCCCAGAATCTCGTGGAGAGGCTGGAGGTGCGAGAAAGGAGCTCATCCTCTGGCGCCTTCAAGCATGTGGCGAAGTGCACCCAAGCTGAGAGCTGGAAGGCAGTGAATCCCATGCTGGCAGCAACTGGGCTTCCACACCCAGAGGGAGGGAAAGCCGCTCTTTTCGGATTGCTACATTCATTAGCAGGGGGGGAGCCCCGGCCCCCCACCAGGGAAAGAACGGTTCTCCAATCGGCCCAGAACAGCCAGCGTGGACGGGTCTGGTGAGGAAGCACATTTTCGAGCCCATCAAGAGATGACCTGCTCCATCGCGTATAGCTGATCTCTCACCACGAGGACTCCTGGGTAAAGTCCCCGGCGGTGTTGCTGAGTAGGCCTGCCTGGAATATGGGCACGCCAAGTAAGCGTACTTTGTCGGCGTGGCACTTATCTGCCAGGGTAAGCCAAGGGTGGCATTTCCGGACCCCTGTGTGGCCATCGTCTTCCCCAGGGCATGGGCGGCCGACTTGAAGGTCATGAGAACATAACCGACCACCGTGCGGTGCTTACGCATAAGCCTGGGGAAGAACCACCCCTGTGCAGCACAGCCAGATGGCCATGGTGCAGGGTAGAAGTGGCATGACCCACAGCGGTGTGGGCTCTGGCCGTGAGAGACACAGATAACCCACCCGCCTTGGACTGGCATCTCAGCTTACCCCTCCAGGAGGCGGCACCCACCACCTGAGGAATAGCTTCATACAATAGCTTCAGGAAAGCTCAGATCGACCGCCGCTGTCGCGTCGTCTCTCGCATCGTCTCTCGCGTCATCTCTCTCACACTGGTGAGTAAACTGGTTTCAGTCTTGAAATCAGATTGGCAGATAAGAGGCTCTGAAGTTAAAACTCTAGTGCTCAAGCTTATATAGCACTTTTGGCTAATCACTGTCAGCTATGGAACTGAGCTCTGCCAATTCATTTTGGCATTTATTGGCCCGTTTTCTTACTCTTCAGAGGGATTACTCCCTTAGTCTGTTACCAGACACACGTTTAAGTTTTCATGATAGGGGAACATCTGGTAATTAATTTCCCCAGGATTCACAGTTGTTTTACCATTAATGTATGCTTTCGAATTGCATTGTTGAACTAAATATGATCTCATTGTGATCTTTGCTCTATAAAAACTCTTATTTAGAAGAGTTATTTAATGAGTTATAATAATTACATACAGTCACAGAAAAAAGTACATGTAGTAGAAAAAAGTAATTGTTTAAATATACAGGAAAAAATACCACATATATCATGACATAAGTTTTTCCATGGCTTTTATCATAGTAATGTAGGTCACTGGGGTGTTTTAAACACTACATAAACAGTTTTTGACCTACTACTGTACAGTATATACTTTAGGAATAGGAATCTTTGGAGGTAGAGTTGTTTTGGAGACAGTTTTTTAATGACCTTCATATAAGAAAGGAAAAAAAGTGTTGAAATCTGTTAGTGTTAATAAAAATCAACCCCTGGGAAATAAAAGTTCCTGAAGTCGAAGAAACTCACATTTATAGATGTAATCTCTGTATCTCTGAAAACAACACAAGCAACATGCATCTCTGCTCCCATGAGTCTAATCATCTAGACATCTACTATAAACAGTCATCTGCAGTGATGACAATAACATTTGAGTTGATTTATGACTCAAACAAGTGGTGCGTGAATTTTTATCCTGTTTTAGTCAGACTCAAATCTACAGTGGGTTCCCAAGGATGCAATTATGAGCTTTTTAAAGTTTCTGCCAACAACATTTGTAAGTACTTACTGTACACTCAAGTGCTGGTATTTCAGTTCGCATGCCCTCGAAGATCTCCTGTACGCTTTTGAGTAATACTTTAACCACTTTAAAAAGAGACATTTACCCTCAGAGTTCCTTAATTCACTTTTTCTTACTGATGCATAGGATTTTTTTCTTGCATCCACATGACATTTTGCTCCCACACCTGAATATGCATGTAGGATTAGCAAACAACTTATTTTAAAGGGGACCTATTATGCAAAAATCACTTTTATAAGGGGTTTAAACACAGTTGTGTGACAAGTGTGTGTGTCATTATCATCAACAATCTTGGCCTTGCAGATCAATGGAAAACATCACTAGCACTACAATTTTGCTGGTGAAATGAACTACAAATCCCATCGTTCCCTGCACTCACACACCTGGCCCAGATCCCCGTTGATTGCAAACACACAGCTGAAACTTGTGAGGACTGGTTAACCAAACAGTTTAAATAAACACAACACAGCACAGCACAGCACAGCACGCACGCACATAAATCTCTTGACTGAGTCTTGTGATCTGTAAGTGAGCATTACTGAAGCATTTTCCTTGTCTTGCTTTGTTTTTGACCGTTGCTTTGTTTAAATGTTTACGTTGTTTTGCCACCTGTCCCGACCATTCACCTGTATTTTGACCACACTTTTGGATTATCTGCATGATTCTGACCTGTTTAACCATTGCCTGCCTGACATTTCTCCTAATAAACTGCATTTGGATCCGCACCCCTGTTGTAAACCGACTCTTTACAGAGTGAATATAGCCAGCCTCTAATGGTAAAATAATTACATTTTTTAGAATCACACTTCTTAAAAACAGTCTGCAGAAACACTTTGATTGACATTCATGCTTTGTACATGTCATCAGAGATGAAAAGTCCCACACATTAGTGATGATCTCTCCCTCATTAGAATAAACAGCCCTGAGTGAGAAGCAGCCGTCAGTTTTAGTAGGGGCAGTTTTAAAGAGTTTTTAATATGTGGTATTTTAAGATGAAACTTAACATACACACTCTAGGGACATCAGAATCTTATTTTACATCTTGTAAAAAATGGCATAAAAGGTAACCATTGAATGTATATTTGTAGTACCATGTTTTGTTTAGTTTTTTTGCAGCAAAACGTCAGGTTTAATTAATTGTAGGGTTTGACATCCAAACAAGATAAATTTGCTTAAACATGAGCCATAATCTAAAACCTCATGATATTTTCATACTCACCCAGCAATTACTTGTACATAAATACTATCTTCAGCCCTGGCATTTATATTCTGCTCATTAATTGTGAATGACAAATGGCATATTACATGTTGTTGATTTATTATTCTCTTTTTTCTCTCTCTCTCTCTCTTTCCCAACATTCCTGCTGCAGTTCTCCAACAAGTTTTGGGAGGTAAGACCGATGTTTTTGTCTTTTCAGATCTGAATTGCTAGAGCTGATGGTGGTGCATTGTCAGTTTGTACTGCAGTTCTGCTGACCGACTCGAGTGGACCAAAGTCACTCACCAAGGCCTGTTTCATGATGTATTTGAATTGAGTGCAAGAGTAAACGGTTGGAGCGTTTATGTTGTGCAGGATTCCGCTTTTGCTGGGGCTCCAGCCCTGCAGCTTTTTAAATGATCTCTGAATTAGATCTGCTGAATTAGACGGCGTAAAAGTGCAACCCAGGCTAGGATTAAGGCAGCTGGCAGTGGTCATGCAAAACCGCTCTGCCATATACAGCTCATGGGGAAGATAAATTGAACCTCAGTTAGAAGCGTAGGAGATGAATCCTGCAAGGCTTGACACTTCACAACTCACAAGTTTGAATGCTGGAGAAGATCCCAAGTATATATTATGGTTTTTTTTTTTCTTTCCCTCCCCCCAACACCTGATAAAATGCAAACGCCACGGTTTGTGATGTCCGTTCTTTTGTTTTAGCTCCAAGGACCTCGATATTTTATGTGGATTGATGGGTTACGTCTGAGGCCTGCGGAAAATTCATCAACTCAGTCTTGATTTTCAAAAGCTAGTGATGAAAAATGTCCCTCAGATCGGGAAGATCCATGATGCCTCGGTTATTTAAAATGTATTATATCGTGCCTCGCAGCTGATGTGGTGTCTGGGCTCGAAAATGATGATGTACTGCATTATTCAGGAGATGTTAAAACACTGTTAGGAGACACACTGAAGAAATTCTTGCCGTCTGCAGACTGAAAGTTAAAATCACAAGAAGGAAAATTGCAAAAAAAAAAAAGCCACAGTGTATTGCAAAAAGGTCTGCTGTAGTTAAATGGGCACTTTTCTTTTTTGGCTCATAGGCTCAATAGGCTCATTTGACAGGTGCTTAAACTCATTTGACTAGAGTTAAACAGTAGACTTTTACCATTTTTAAATCTGTTTTGCTGATATCCAGGTCTGGCGGGAGCGTTTTTAACTTAGCTTAGCATAAATAATTGAAGATTCAGATTAGACCATTAGCCTCTTGCTCAAAAAATAGTTTCAATATTTTTCCATTTCCATTTATATTTAAAGCCTAAATTTGCTGTATTACCACTGTGTACTAAAACCAACAGAAAGTGAAAAGCTGCTATTTTTTAGGTCGATATGGCTAGGAACTATACTCTCATTGTGTAGTAATCAAGGAACTACCATGGCTACAGCAGGCGCAGTGATATTTATGCAGCAACTAAAAATAGTCCCCAGCTAAGTATTAAGTAACAATGCTGTGTAATATCAGTGTGCCTGCTGAAGCTATGGTATGGCAGCAAAGTCCCTTGATTATTATGCCAGAATAAGAGATAAGTTCATAGCCATATTAAATAAAAAAAATAGCAACTTTTCATTTTCTGTCAGCCTTAGTACACAATGTAACTACAGAATAGTCTAGTTTTAAATAGGAAAATTGTCGAAAATCTTTTTTAATTTTTTGGGCACAAGATGCTAATGGTCTAATTTGGTTTAATTAATTATGCTAAGATAAGCTAAAAGTGCTCCTACCAAAGCCAGAGATCTGCTGAATTGATTAAAATGGTAAAACTGAACTGTTTCATTCTAGCTGACTTGTAAAATGAGGCTTTTTTCAGAAAAAAAGTGAAGTGTTCCTTTAAAATGTACATTCACTGATGCTACTGAAGGCCTGTGATCATTGGCGGTGTCCGTATTGTGTTCGTTCTCAACAGAAGAAGGTTATCTTAAAAACCACACTGACGCTGGTGGATGACAGAGGCTGTCTTTTACGACATGAGCTTTTTAGCCTCGACTTTTAATCATCGTCCATTTCTATTGTGAAGAGCTGGAGTGCTAGGGCTGCGCAAACATCAAATGGCAAGAATTGGACAGGGATGTGCCATATAAAGCAAGTGCTTGTCTTTATTGGATTAGAGCTTTCACACAGTGTCAGCACTTTGTTTCCAGTGCAGAACGCATGAAAACAAAGATGACACTCATTCAAGTCAACTCGCAACCACTTTGCTTTTTCCTGTCAGGCTTCTTTGGAATATAGTGTGACATCTAAACAGCTTGATTTAGGAGTCCCATCAGATCTAGTACATGTACAGCATTAACAGTCTGTCACATGGGGATTTGGGTGGGCACAGGAAGAGGGAGGTTTTGGAGAAGAGAGCAGGCATGTGGAAGTATGTTTTATTGTGTTTGGTCAGATGACTTTTTAAAGATATATAACTGTTGAAAATCCCAGCTTGGACCTGCACAGATTTATTTTGATGAAGGGTTTGGTGTTAGTTTAGCAAAAATTACAATTCATGCAGTTAGGAAGCATGCACAATTTGTTAAAATGAAGCACTGCAAATATTTTAGGCATTTTAAACCTCAAATTAAACTAAAGTAATCCGTATGTATATATTATAACAATATTAATATAATATAAAATATATTATAATTCTGTATTGTGACAGTAAAGACATTGATTATAAAAGTATCAAAAATAGTGCTTACTACAGTATTAATTCAAAGTACAATTATTCATACCAATAATTAAGCTGCATTATTGTTTTCTGCAAAGTCATCTACATTGTGCACATTATGTGCTTAAAATGATGGAATTAATCAGTCAAATATGCTGAAGTATTAGATATAAACATGTTTACATGCCTGCATTGTGCGGGGTTAGATAGTATGCCACACCAATAATAACAAGAAATCTCTCTTGAGCATCAACTCTGCATTTTATGATCATTTTCTGAAGGATTGTTTTTCTTAAACTGTATTATAGGATAATTATTTCTGCACATACACATTTAGAACTTTTCCTGTTTACAAAAACAAGATATAACAAAATACCAAACAATCATTGGTTAATGTATTATATGAATTAACATTATTAAAAAATGAACCATGACACTGACAAAATTATCATGTTCCTAGATTAATAAAAGCTTTAATAATTATTATTTATTTTTGTTCGAACATGACCCTGTCCCCAGAAACTTGCCTAATTGGTTAAAACCTCTTATATCATGTAATAAACGAAACATCTCATTAAATATTAGTGCACTTTACAGTATGCAGTCACAGATTTGGTGTTTACTTCCAGCATGTTTTCACTTTCATATTTCTAAAATGAGCCTTAAAACTGGGCTACAACACTTTCACAGTGACACAAGCTATTTTCGTCCAGTCAGTGTTATTAGCTTTATAAATATGCAATATATATGCAAATACGAGCATTAATACACAAATAAGAGTGTTTACAAATGTGAAATTTTGCAACCTGACTACCCTGGATTAATTACTGGCCCAGGGTGAATGAAACAAATGGATAGAAACCCCAAATTACTTTTAGCCAGGGTTTACAGCAAATCTCCAGATCCCTGCGGGATGCCGATTATACTTTTTTTGTTTGTTTTATTCTGATTTGAGGTTATATGAAGCAGCAATGTGTGCGCACAGACAGCATGTTTTGGGATGTCAATTTGTTCTCTCATGCATACCGCCAACTTCAGGATGTTTACAGCCTTATCATAGCTCTGCCATCCTTAGAGGAAAAAAAGCTCTTATGTCACTGCTGCTCACTTCGGCATCACTACCAGTCTCGAGTGTCAGACTTTAATCCATAGCTCAATTCTTCTATATGGTGGTCGAGAGAGCTCAAAGTATTGCAACTTAAGAAAACACATGGAAAAAAAGAAAAAAAAAACACACCAACAAATTAAGAAATCCCACAATGCACATCCTCACAACACACACAAAAAGTGTGACCCTGGCTGGACCACAAACGTTTTTTTAGTTTTTTTTAAATTGAGATTTAATTGAGATCACATTGAGCTGAATAAATAATTTCTCAATGGATGTATGGTTTGTTAGGTTTGGATAATATTTGGCAGAGAAACAAGTGTTTTAAACTGGAATCAGAGGGTTCAACAATCTAATTACAGAGAAAATCACCTTTTAAAACTGGAACATTTAACTTTCGAATTGTTCTCATATAAGATGCCATATTGTCACGTCATATTTACATTCAAAGCTTCTATTAAGAAATGAAAATGAAGCTATGAATGTCTGTCTGTCATATTTTATGAAATCATTAACCTAAAATGCAGTCTTTTTTGTAATACAGCCTATAAATGTGTGCAAGTTACTAGACGGACTGCAAAGGTTTGGTCCTCGTTTTCACTTTCACAAGCAGGAGAGCAAGGTTTTTTCACAGCACTGAAAATTTTATTTTGAAAGACACGTCTGAAGTAAAGTTATGTTTTTTTTCTAAAAGAAAGTTGTGTTTTTGTTAGCAGGACGTTGCTAGGCAACCGAGGCATGCATATTTAAAGGCACAGGGAAAAGTAGCAGACACTGAAATGAATGCGGGAATTTAAGCGATGGAAATTAAAGGTATTGTTGTTTTGTAATTTTAATCAAATAACATTATTAAAAAGAAATATACACATATTTAGGAAAATTCAAGGTATTATAGACCCAGCATGTGGGTTTTATTTTTGAAAAAAAATAATATTAATATTAAAATTAATATTTAGCTATTAATTTTACAAAATTTTAACAGTTCAAAATTTCAAAATTATGTAGTTTAATTTTAATATTGAAATTATTGATTACAATTTTTTAGAATTGTATTTTTCAAATTAAAAGTTGAGTTTTACAAAATATCCTTATGGAACATGGTCTTAATATTCATAATAAATTTTTGGCATAAAAAAAATCTGTAGTTTTAAGCCATACTATGTATTTTTGGCTATTACCACAGATATACTCCTGCAATGTTTGTGGTTCAGGGTCACATATACAGAAACTCGCATCAAATATAGAAATGCCCTGCAAATACTCACAACAAAATCAAATACAGAAATGCACTGCAAAAACAGAAGCACATTGCAAATCCTCATAACACAACCCAATACATTAGCATTCTATAAACCCTCACTACACATACAAATACAGAAATGCGCTGAGCATACAGAAACATGAATGGAAATCCTCACAAAACAACATAATTTTGCTGCAAATACAGTAGCGCAGACCACAACAGGAATGTTTCAAGGGGATCCTAAAATGTGACCAATCTGGCTGAGACCTGCTTTATTATTCCGTTGCACCTGGTCAGTGGTGTTGTCTGAGAACTGAAAGGTGAGATTGTTCATTTGTTTTTAATTTTTTGATTGTTTGTTTTATCATTCTGATCTAATTGTAAATTATTAGCTCACCCAAAAAACCTGACAAATTACCCAATTAGCTGAGAAACGTCATGTTATGTTACTGGAGTTACTCTCAGTACAATGGTAGTGAACAAGCTATTATTATTATTATTATCATTATTATTATTATTATTATTATTGTGATGATGATTATTATTATTAATACAAATTTTCAGTTTCAGTATGTTGAACCAACTTCCAACTGAAGCTAAATATTGAGTAGGGCATTAGGCTTTCTTTTTGCGCATCATTCCCTTATATCAGACTAACGCAATAAGAGGGCCGTGGTTAAGAATATTGTGGCTGAAGCCATAAAACGGACCTCAACAGATAAAGACCTTCACTTATATGAAGATTACCAAAACATTTTTTTTTCTTTTTTTTGTTAACTTGCACTGATTTCAGGAGTTCACACTTAGCTGATGATTGGTTATAAAGCTTGTTTGGCATGCTGTCCCGGGAGAGAGCCCTGAGCTCATAGATCCTCGAGCCCGGGGCTCCCTCCCGTTTCCAAGGCGAGAGAGGAGTTTGAGCTCAGGTAGATCTCGAGAACTCCCCTGCTGTAGTAGCTATTGAACAGATAGTGATTGCTCTTGAGATGACTACTTACTAGGAGCATGTCTATGATGCCAATTTGGATTAGTCTATTAACTTAAGTTGCATGTTTTTGGACGGTGGGAGGAAACCGGGGAACCCGGTGGAAACCCACGTGAGCACGGAGAGAACGTGTAAACTCCACACAGAAACATCGGCTGGCTTGGTAAGGACTAGAACCAGTGACGTTCTTGCTGTGAGGCTACAGTGCTAACCACTGGGCCACCTTGCCACCCATCTAGGAAAGGAGGAGTAGGGGTGGAAGGGGGGATTCTTCAAAACGAAGATGGCTGTGATATAAAACTTAGGGTATTTATAGTGGCTTAGGAATCGTCTGATTGGTGAATCATGAATTGGATAATGGAGGACCAGCCGCAGCAATCATAAGCACATAATCCTCTCGAAATTGGTTTATAAATAAACTTCACTTATTGTTCACCTAAAGAACAGCAATTTGCGCTAGCAAAATAAACACTGTAAATATTTTTCACACTGTCTTTAAGAAGAATGCTTAAAGTAAATCCTCATTGGAGCATGCTAACAGTATTTAAATAAGCATGTCTCTAACAGGTTTGTTTCTTTTTGGGATTCCTATGAAACATTTGAGCTATTTGCAGTTTTCTTAATATGTTGGGGTATTTTTTTTATTTTAATAATTAAAATGTTATAAAAGCTGAGCCCTCTCTGCTACTGTACCTCTGCATACAACTTTTGCTCAAGTTACAGCAACGTTCAACAGGCTTGACCGCAATGACCATGACTGTCAGCGCCCCTCTAGAGAGAGCAGAGACGTCAGACGAGAGGGTACAGCTGGCACTGCCATGCCCAATCCTCCCCGCACCTCAATGACCTTGACATAATCCTCCATCTGAAGGAAAAGCCTCCAGGAGTTTCAGACTAATCCCCTCTCCGCATATTCACAAGTTTCTTATTCAGCGGCGTGCAGGAGCTAATCAGAGATCAGGGTTTGATATGCAGCAGATAGAAAATCTGTTATGGCTCAGAGTTTTATAGACTGAACATTTGCAAAGCATCTTTGCACCAGTAGCTTACGGGACTCTGACAGTCGCCTGCTTCTTTTCATATCTAAAGCCCAAAGTATACTTTCATTTTATGTGAGTGTTACAGTGCATGCGAAATATACACACTCTAGTGCGTGCTACAGATTTCATCACATTTTTCACACTGTCTGGTTGTTTAAACTAAGGTTTTTGCATGCTATTAAAGAGAGGACATGGAAGGTTGTGCATTCGATTTAAGATAAAAAAAATGTATAAATAAAAGTGTGTGTGTGTGTGTGTGTGTGTGTGTGTGTGTGTGTGTGTGTGTACTTTTGGCTTTAGTGTTCACCAATGGAGGCAATGTGTGATTTTTATTTATAATTTTGTGTATTGTAGTGTTTTTCTGCCAAATCAAATACAAAATGATAAAATAGATCAATAAAAATCAATTAAAAAGATTAAATATTTTAAGATAATGTCTCATTTTGAGATGCTTTAAAGAATACTGTGAATTAACCAATGGCACAGCCATTGGAATCTTTTTGTCTCAAGAATTCTGGTCTCATTCACTTCTATTGATTTTTAGATATTAAAAAACAGCTCGTTATGGTGCTTGATGTCGCAAACTGATATTTTATTATTATATTATTCTACTTTTTATGTATAGTCATGAACACGCTTGTTTGTAGAGCAAGTAGGCTTGATTGTTTTCTGACTTTTATTATTCCTAGTCATTTCTCCCGTTGGTAACTAAATAAGTTCTAAAATAACTTATTTAGTTTCGCAAAAACCAGCCCACTTCCACATTGCAGAACAAGGTCATTGCGGTCTTAAGAAGTGAAAATATTAGCTTGTGCAAGAAATTGAACATTATTGACAGCATCATTATCTTTAATCCTTAACCTGCTAAATGGTATTTACTCTTGTCTTGAGCATGAACTTATTTTTTTTTTTATATATATATATATATATATATATATATATATATATATATATAATTTTTTATTTTTTGGAACGTCAAAGTACCTGTACTATTTATTTGCATTTCATGAATCACCAAGGATCACAGTTTCAGTTCAAAATATTCTGTAGAAGAAAAAAACTAAACAAATAATGACATTGAAATGATGGCATTTTATACAAAATAATAGCTCAAAGTAATCAATAATAATCTTGAATTAATGAGATGCATTGGTTGAGACATCTCATTAAGTTTTAAGATAACATTATTTTTAAATGGACACCATATTCAAGACAAATAAAAAGTCAAACTGAGTGTCTGTAGTAGTATCTCAGGATATTGAAAAAATACAATTCTTAAAATAAAGTCTTGAAAAAAATAACAAGATCTTTTAAGATGAGGGGTGGTTGAGCTCTACAGTAATTTTAAGTTATTCCATTGTTTTTTGTTTTATTTTTATGTGTCAGAAATTGACTTAAATACATTTCTATCAGCTAGGAAGCATCATTTTGTCTGGTTGACACAGCAACATAAGAAAAGGCCAAAATGCGAGGATGGAATTATGTGGAGTAAATTCCGTAGTTACTTTTTTTTTCCCTGTTTAGATGAACGTTATAAATCAGCAAAAGCAATATTATAAATGACATTCCTAGTGGAGTGTCTGCTGAAATTCCTACATTGACCAACATGCATATTAAATCACCCCATACATTTTGCAATATGCATTTTATGGGCTGAAACATTCCTTGTAATGGAAACACCTTAACCTAAACAAGCTCATTTGATTGCCTGCCTTGAATTGTTTTTTTATTTAATTATTGTTTTTTATTTGCTCACTTTTTATTATTCCAGCATGCAATTCGATACTCAATTGCCATTTAAAATATATCTCAGACTTCCAGAAAACAATTTATGAGATAAGAATTTTTATGGCCATGTCATTGACTAATTTAAAGTGACACACTGCAGGCAAAACACATTTTTTCCAGATTTTTATGCTAGAAATGCATGCAAGCTAGTGCGTATTTAAGTAAATAATGCCACATGTGCATATTTAAAAAATAATCTTTTAGTGTTATGCAATTATATATGTAATCAGTCAATCTTAAATTATGCAATTATATATGTAATCAATCAATTATGGCGATACTATCAGTTATTTTTCTACCCTATTCATCTGCAGTGTCATGCCTTAAAATACATTCAGCAAACAATTTATGAGGTAAGCATTTTTATGTCCATCTTATTGACCCATTTACACAAACTGAACCTCTTTCATCTAGAAAAAAACAACCCAGGCAGAGGTGAAATGGCTGTGAAAGCAGAGCAGGAATAGTGTAAGAGTGAAGCAGGCAGACGTAAAGAAACAGAAAGGAGTGGGTTTAGTTGTGCTCGCAACGTCATACTAAGGGAGACACGGAGCCTGTTGCTATGCCAACGCAGACGGGGCACCGCATTTCAATGCAGACGTCCACAGAAGGCCTCTCTCCACGTCAGACAGTGCTTTGCCAGTGACGCCTCGCATTTGCACAAAATAAATGTTTACATCAAGCATACGTTCCTCTTTAAAATGGCAACTCCTCAAGGCTAGCTCTGCTTTGCTTTGCTCAGCCGCTCTACCTGTTTCATATTAAAATGAGTATCGCTGGGAGGGAAAGTGAGACTTCTTTGTGAGCCATTACCGCCTGTCTTTCTATATCTTGTTTAAATTAGCTAAATAAATTGTTCCCTTTTACAAATTAGTGAAATTGACGGCTGTTTTAAGCTTATTGCTGAATGATAAAAATAGTTCAAAATTACATTGAAAAAAATTAATTGTGGCATAATTCAATCACCTTTCAAGCCATCATAAGTGTATATGCCATTCTTAAGAAGCACAGTTGGGGTTATATTAACTTGTAAATGCGCAGTAAAAGATGATGTGATTAATAAAATCATGGCTATATGTATATATTATTAACTTTAGTGGGGAAGGTAATAAAAAACCAAACAAACAAAAAACAGGATTAATGTAACCATGTTGAAGAAAAGTATATGTTTTACTATAGCATTTAGAGGATGTGTGCTGTCATCTTGGAATACTGCAGTATCTGTCTTCACTGGGTTGGCTTAATTGCCTGAGGTGAAAAGATATTGTAGAAATACTGGACCAATCATGGAGACTAAAGTGCCAAATTTTATGCTGGTGCAAGATGAGCATTTGCGATTTAAAATGTATCTATTTTTCTTTTTCATTTTAGAAAATGACTGATTGTTTGTTACACTGGTCCAGTGTTGCCTGACTAGGACATTTACATTCAGACTGAGAATGCAACGATTAATATATGATCATGACTTCATGCTTCACAAAATCACATCAGTGTGGTTTATATAGAGACATTTCTTTATCATGTTGGATTCTCAACATTCCACATAAAGGATGTATAAAAACCTGCCTTGTGAAAAAAACACGCTGATCGTTGCTTGAGCACAAATAGAGGTGAGGGGCAACATCAAGTGGAAGCATATTGGCAGGTTTGTCCCACCTACCTTACGTCAGGTACCAGACCTTGTTAAAGGCCAGGCAGGCATGCAGCACTAGACCAGCACAATAGAGAGAGAGTGTAGCAATGCGCAACAAATGATTGGTCATTTTCTAAAAAGAGAAAAAAAAAGGTATACATTTTTTTAACCACAAATGCTGGTCTTGCTTCAGTCCTGCAATACTTGTCCATGATTTCACGCATTTACGTTTAGTTCGTTTTTTTCATGTTCATGTTCAGTGCATTAGTGTGTTACATTACAGTGCACTTCTATTGTATCTTTTCACCTCAGGTAAACAAACCAACTCCATGACGTCAGAAACAGCGGCATTCCAAGATGGCAGCACAGTTGCTCTAAAATCAGGGTTTTCTCAATTCTCAAGTCTCAATTTAAATAGATCAATCCAAATATAGATTTTCATCAATCTCAAAGATCTAGAGAAATTTGTTATAACAAAGCTTTATTTTAATAAACAAAATAAATGAATAAACATAGAAAAGGAATAAACATAAATAAATCAACTATTTAAAAAAGAATGAATGCCTTTTTAATAAAAATATTAATAATAAGTGCAAAATTAGCATTTTTTTATATATATAAAAGCAGTGTAATGGTAATAATCTCAATAAAGAAATGGCACTTGATGTGTTTCATCTACTTTCTAAAATTGTGTTTCATAGTGGTGTTTGACAATTGACAACTACTGTTGTATATATACAACATATATAAACAAACACTAAATGTGTTTTTTTTTTTCAATATTTTTTTTAACTGATTTCAAATGCAAATCAGTTAAAAATACTTAATTTTGACTGACTTTTTCTCTTCCACTTTAAAGTCATTTTACAATGTAATATAAGTTTTAACATGCAATATAAGCATTTTATTTCCCAGTACTGGGTTGCGGCTGGAAGGGCATTCGCTGCTGAAAGAAATATGCTGGAATAGTTTGTGGTTCATTTCACTGTGGTGGCCCTTGATAAATAAGAGACTAAGCCGAAGTAAAATGAATGAATGAAAAAAACGTTTTGCATATAATTACAATGTAATATACAATGAAATGACTTAAAAAATATATTTAACATTTTTTTTTATTACATATTCAGGTATTTAGCAACCCTGACCAATATGAGCAACACAGATAGATCTCTGACTGCTGCAATAACATAAAAACACTCTTGATATTTTTAGCAACAATTGCAAAATAGTCAAATAAATCACATACTGTTACATTTTGGGAGGGTTCAGTTTTGAGGAATGATTTTACCATCACTGTCACAGTCAGAGCAAATTTCCCCAGTTCATTCAGCATCTGGCTCATATTCCAGCATCTTCAAAATCAATATTGCTGACAGCCTATTCACCAGATCCACCATCAAGTGACAGTGACTCTTATATTTTATTGTGTAAAGTAATTGCTCTGCAGTAAAGCCATTTAAAGACAACTTAGATTTTGAGAGGATATTTCTTTGTTTTACTCCTGTGGTAATCATAAGTGAAATATCACGTCATCAATGTGTATCAGACATTGGTTTTGCTTATATATACGATTTTTGTTTTGGTTGAATTCGAGCTTGGACAATTTTGATGGTTCCTTTTAAAAATATAGTTGAATATAAGTTACATTTAAACTACAAGCCAACTAATTCTCATTAGAGTATACGTAGACAATTAGGTTGCGGTTAGTGTAAGTTGGCATGTACAGTGCTCAGCATATATACAGTTGAAGTCAGAATTATTAAACCCCCTGAATTATTAGTCCCCGTTTATTTTTTTTCCCCAATTTCTGTTTAACAGAGAGAAGATTTTTTTCAAGACATTTCTGAACATAATAGTTGTAATAACTCAATTTCTAATAATTGATTTATTTTATCTTTGCCATGATGACAGTAAATAATATTTTACTAGATATTTTTCAAGACATTTCTATACAGCTTAAAGTAACATTTAAAGGCTTAACTAGGTTAACTAGGCAGGATAGGGTAATTAGGCAAGTTATTGTATAACGATGTAATGTTAGTCAACAAATTTTTTAATAGGGACCATCAAAAAAGTTATACTACATGAATTCTAAATTAAGTGATCATGTAACGCCCGGAGGGCGGAGGATAACATGACGAGAGGGAGACGGAGGAACATTACAAAAACGGGTTTATTAACACTTACGGGAACGGATACAGGATATGGGAAGACAGGCAGACACAGGACCACACGAACCACATGAATTAAAGGACGAACCAAACGAAGCAAAGGACGAACCAAAATACCGGACCACAATGGACACAGACGAAAGGGTATATATGGAGGATAGATTGATTACACAGATGACACAGAAGGGATGAACACAGGTGGAACAGATTAACAATGACGGTGGCGGGAGAAGGACAAAGAAAGCACATGACATAAACAAAGGATGACACGGACGAACACTGACAGTACCCCCCCCTTTTGAAGGCGCGGTCCCCGCGCCTTCAACAGGAAACAAAAAGGAGGATGGTAGAAGGGGAGGGTACAAGGGAGGAGTCCAAGGGGGAGACAGGAAGGGAACTGGACCAGGAGGACCCAGGACACAGCCAGAAGGACGGCCCCGGGCGGAGTCGAGGAAGGGCGGGACCATGGAGGAGGAGTGGCTGCTGACTCCAGGGGGCCGACCGAGGGAGACGCCGCTGATGGCGGTGGAGCCCAAGGAAGGGACGGAGAGCCGATGGGCGAAGGTGACGCCGAGGTTCCTGAGGGCCGGGCGAAGCAGGCGGCTCACCCGAGCAAGGCGTCGGCGGGGTTCCGGAAGCCCGCGGCGTAGCCAGAGCGACAGAGGACCAAGGCGTAGCTGGAGGGATGGAGGAGCTCAACGCAGCCGGTGGGACGGTGCGATGAGGTGCAGCCGGATGAGTGGAGTCCAGAGGCGTAGGAAGGGCGACGACTGACCAAGGTGGAGCCGGAGGGACGAGGGAGCCTGGCGGAGCTGGTGGGCGGACGGCCCACGACGAAGACGAGGGAGGGGTGAGCCAACGCGGAGCCCTAGGGTCGAAGGGCCGAGGTGGAGTCCGCAGCTCGGAGGCCGTAGGAGCTGACGCTGGGCGACACCCTCCAGAGGATGACGCAGACAGGCAGTACCCATAGGCGCGCTCCATTTCCGGAGCTGGAGTGTGAGCTGGGGGGCTGGCTGACTGCAGCAGTGCTGGAGCTGGATGACTGGCTGCAGTTCTGGGGGACCGTGGGAAGCTACTCATGACCCTGGAGCTGTGGCTTTTTTCTAGAGAGAAGATTAAAAAACCGTGTAGAAACAGTTGTTTGCTGTCTGGAAACAGCGGCAGGTAGATGCTGTCTAAAAACAGCGGGTGATTAAAAATGAAGCCCCAGAAGCCAATGAGTAGCCTCCCAGTGTCCAGTCGCTGTCCATCTGCATAGGGGGGGTGGGCGGGACTCTCGCTGGTTCCGCGGGTAGCCGCCAGGACTCCCCCTCTTGGCGGTGTTGCCGGCACACACACCTGGTCAGACGGGTGTTTAAGCTCCTCCATCTCAACGCAATTCCGCTCTGTCGCTCTAGGGGGCGATGGCTCATTGGTCGGGGGTGGCTCTCCGTCTGCGGTGGGCTCTGGCAAGCGCTCCCTGCAGGTGGACGATGTTGATTGGCTGGTCACTGGGTCGGGAGTGGCACTGACGAGATCCTCCAGGAAGGCGGTGAGTGGAAATATTTTACTCGCCAGTGTCCACTCCATCTTTGCGGCGGTGTTGCCCTGAGGACCATCTTCGGGCGATCGTGCTCTGTCACAGACGATGGGCGTGCAGAGCACGTCGCCCGGAAAGCTGTTCTCAGTCGCTCGGATATGGTCCTCAGGGCTGCTTTCCCCCTGCTCCAGCAGGTGGTGACGGGAAACGGAAGGACGGACGGGATTAAAGTGAACACGGAGGGAGAAAAATAAAACACTGAGGGAAAAACAGACTATAAAAAGAAAATCGGGGGAAAACACGCCGCTAACTGTGGGTCCGGTATTATGTAACGCCAGGAGGGCGGAGGATAACATGACGAGAGGGAGACGGAGGAACATTACAAAAACAGGTTTATTAACACTTACGGGAACGGATACAGGATATGGGAAGACAGGCAGACACAGGACCACACGAACCACATGAATCAAAGGACGAACCAAACGAAGCAAAGGACGAACCAAAATACCGGACCACAATGGACACAGACGAAAGGGTATATATGGAGGATAGATTGATTACACAGATGACACAGAAGGGATGAACACAGGTGGAACAGATTAACAATGACGGTGGCGGGAGAAGGACAAAGAAAGCACATGACATAAACAAAGGATGACGCGGACTTACACTGACAGATCAGTTCACAGTTTTTGAATAAATAGTTGTCTTGCTCACATTGCATACATTTTATGTAATTAGCTCCCAAAGTAAAATATATTTACACATACAAGATTATATATTTACATGCCATTGGATATGCACATGTCTGATTTGGGATTAGTCTATTTATGTTTCATTTGCACAGTAAACAAAAAAACTAATAAAATAAAAATCTCAATAGTATTAGTAAAAGAAATGAAATGTCTTGTTTCAGTATGGAGGAAAAAAGATAGACCAAAGCAAGATTATACAATATTATAGGCATTGGGTTTTTGTAAGAAAAATATCCCTATTTAAAACTTTAGAATATTATTACAGGCTTCCAGCAACTTTTGTACAATTTAGAGTTTATTATGTAACTCCAATTGTGTTGGCTAGGATGGCTTGAGTGTGAGTAAATTATAGTTTCATTATTGGGTGAACCATTCCTTACCTGAAAAAAAAAATCTTAATGCAACACAGATTAGCAATAAAAACATAATAAAAGCAGGCAACCAAAATTAATTAATCTCTAATAATTACTACTGACTGTGTGCTTGTTCCTTTCAGTTAAGGCTGTTGAGCAAGAAACATGAATGTAAACACAGTGTAAATGCCTCCATTTCACAGCAGAGCGGCTCCGCAACCTTTTTGTGTTTCACTGAACGTTCTTTAAATATTTGTTAACAAGGTGTGTGTTGCTTTTTAATTCCCAGTTGGTTGCGCGCTCCCTTGCTATCTGTTGATGCAGTTGGCTTTTTCGCTGTACTCCATTACGTTCCAGTTTGTAGGTAATTTCATCTTCATTTTTCAAATTTGAGAAGTCACTGTGGCATAAACTGTTATGTGAAACAGATGCGACAGCTGAGATGTGTGACTAGTGACGGATTGAATCATGGGAGAGGCACTTTTATAGGCTTTTGTGTCTGAAATTAGAACGAATGAGGCAAAAGAGCACCATTTTAGGTGGCGGAGAGAAAGAAAAGCTGCTAAAACACTTGAAGAAGAAATGCATGTCTAGATATGGGGTCATTTATAAATAAAAGAAGTTCTCTTTGTGTCTAAAAGTGTGAGAGGCGCATAAATGATGCATCATCTTCAAATGTGGCGCCTTTTAGTATATGTGCACAAGGTGTCACTTCCCCTAACCAGATAACTACTAGTACTTTTTCAAAGATGAATAGTGAGATTGACTAAGAAGATATATGGTAGAGTATAGACGGATATTAGCTTGGTTTGCTTCATTGATGTTCATGTTTTGAAGTTATTGAATGTTAAAACCTTTAATTAGTGTGTTGAATTAGTGTTACTGTTTTGAAAAAGCTTGGATTAAATGGGATTTTATTGTGTTGATTTAATGAATATCTGAAGTACGTTCCTCTTAAGCAGCCCATTAATTATGTACTTCTGTTTAGACGGTGCAAGTTCAATGACTTTTTTAATTTTTTAAATAAACTAGATATCTAGTTAAATGTTGTGTTACTCTTCTAAGGAGCGTGTATTTTAATGTGCTGATCTTCATTTCAGTTTCTCAAGTTTTTCAGCATTCTTTGTTAATCCATTTGGCTTCACTGGCGTTTGAAAAATGCACCTCTTTAAAATGTCTCTGCGGTGTGACAGATGATTTTTTAACCGTACTAATTGTCCATGTACGCCCTCAATTAATATTAGCTCAAAAAAAGCAGCATGAATTACAATTCTAATTATAAAATAATTAACTAAATACTGTTTAAAATGGTTTTAGATAGAGTACTGCACATCACACTGCAGGATATGCCGGGAAAATAAAGTGTTTCATGCCAGTTGCCCATTTTCTGAAATTCTTCTTTAAATGGAAATGATTCTATGGTGAAATAATTCTATGATTTTGTGAGCTGCAATAACTTATTTGTTATATAATATAATATAATATAATATAATATAATATAATATAATATAATATAATATAATATTCATTCATTAATTTTCCTTTCGGCTTAGTCCCTTTATTAATCTGGGGTCGCCACAGCGGAATGAACCGCCAACTTATCCAGCATATGTTTTACGCAGCTGATGCCCTTCCAGCTGCAACCCATCTCTGGGAAACATCCATACACACCCATTCCACTCATACACTACGGACAATTTAGCTTACCCAATTCACCTATACCGCATGTCTTTGGACTTGTGGGGGAAACCGGAGCACCCGGAGGAAACCCACGCCAACATGGGGAGAACATGCAAACTCCACACAGAAACGCCAACTGACCCAGCCGAGGCTCGAACCAGCGACCTTCTTGCTGTGAGGCGAATGTGCTATCCGTAGTGTATGAGTGTGAATGGGTGTGTATGGATGTTTCCCAGAGAAGGGTTGCAGCTGGAAGGGCATCCGCTGCGTAAAACATATGCTGGATAAGTTGGCGGTTCATTCCGCTGTGGCGACCCCAGATTAATAAAGGGACTAAGCCGAAATGAAAATGAATGAATGAATGAATAATATAATAATATTTGACTTCAAACTGTCACAAAAAAACTGCAAAGCATTTATAATATAATATGATATGCTAAGATATGCAATTTAGTATAATATTAGGTAAAATTATATTGTGTGACAAATGACTTTGAATTAATATTAGTCATTGAAGTATGTGATTAAATGATAAATTATTTTAAAAAGATAATGTAGTATAATGCCTTAATCAAATATTTAATACTGTATTTAATAGATCAAATGCTATATTAAAATATGCATATTATTTGAATATTAAAATAAGCAAAGACAATAACCCAAGGCTCTTGTTTTAAAGCACATGCATAAGTCTCGGATACTGCCATTGTGGTGTTCAGTAGACATTGTCTCTATATCATTGTTTACTGTATCCCTTGCGGTTTCACATATTGTAATTCTCCACGAGTTGCAGCTCGCGCTCCGTTCTCAAAAACCGAACCATCTTTTATCTTCTCACTCCCTTCATTTATGATATTTTCTCTTTTTTTTTAATGGAATTGGCTGCACAATGACTAGTAACTCCCAGTTACAATGATCCATTCTCTAGCAGCGTTATCTCCCTAATAGAGTGCAGCATAGAAGTAGCGGGGCAAGCGACAGCACCACAGTAATTGTCAAGGAATCACACAGGAACATCAGCAAGAACAATGACGCTATAACTCCGCTCTCTATAATCATAATATGCCTTTGTTTCAGCGAAATGAAACGCATAGGCAATGAGAGAAGCAAGCAGGATCGGAGTGGTGTGGTTCCTCGGAGGTACATTTGGAATTCGAAGGAAACATTTTCTCTTTTCAATTAAATATCGCCTCAGTTCACCAGAGAGCGTTCACGGCTAATGTGCGCCAATCCTAAAGGTAATCGTATTCCTCACAACATGCAGTAATGTGGGTTTTCACTGAGCTCCCAGCTGATGCACTCTTTCTGATCTCATTGCCGTGTTTTTGCTTTTCCAGTTTTGTTGACATGAAACACAAGTGCCTGACCCCACCATTTTGCTCTCTGCTCTCATCTAGATTTGCATAGCAATTCCTTCTGATTGTCTTGTGCATTTCTGGGTCACATTAGTTGGAGTAAACAGCAACTACTGCAACCGTGATTACTGAAGGCAAACTGCCGGATAATGGCTCCCGCATCGGTGTGTGTAATTGATTGGTATTGAGCTGTCAAGCTGCATACATTATTACAGTGCCGAAATCAACTCGCAGGCTTTTGTCTGTTAGTAAGACGATAGACCGTCTGGGACCGGTTGCTTCTGTGCGCTTGGGAGAATTTATCTGCTTTTTATGAGACATTTCCCCCCACTGCTTTGTGATCTCTCTCTCTCTTTGCTATTTTATGAGCCTGTGGCTTTGGGATGCAACATTTATTGGTGTAGCTGCTATAGAATAGAAGAGTATGATCTAAAGAAATGCTATCTGCCAAACACTAAATATGTGCTCCATTAGGAGAAAAAGCATTTTTTTTGAGACCAAGTGCCTTTTTGGGGCACTTGTGCCAATTGAAATGCTTTTTTCCTTACCCTTTCCCTTCCTTCCTCTCTTTATTTTCCCTCTCCCTTCAAAAAAAAGCAAAAAAAAAAACTGTGTGTTTATTTTACCTTCCTCCTCCTCCTCCTCCTCCTCCTCCTCCTCCTTTTTTATGTTTCCTCCCCTTTGGTTTCCTTTAAATTTGGCATCCATGTTTGCCTCAGGATGTCTGTCACAAACTGCAGTCAAACGTTGTGACAATGCTTTTCTTTTCCACCCGTGCCTTTTTTATGACCCTCTTATTTCTTTTTTCCTTTTTCCTGTTTTTTCCTTCAAGGTCTGGCGCACCTGACGTTAAAGAGCCAAGGTATGGGGCCTCCCCCTTTCCCCACCTTTCCTCGTTTTATTTTCTCCCCCCCCCTTGCTTCCACAACTCATTTGATCTCCCTTTTTTTCATTGTCCCGTTGGTTTCTGTGCCCTTTCATTCTCTGCTATCTGTGTGTTCTCCATGTGCGTCTCTTCACCCCTGTCCTGTCCACTGGCCCAGCCCCAGGAGCAGCTCCTCTGATGGCCACTCCTGCAGCAGGTAATGCTCTCTTTCGCTCTCTCCCTCACATGTTTGTTTTGGTCCTGGTGTTGTGCGGTCACAAACCGTACCCAGAATGCACTGAGCCAGAGCTCCGGTGTCATTCTAGCTGTTTGGCTTTATTAATACAAAACGAAAGAAATAAAGATGAGTCTCTCTTTTATTTTTTTTGATTGATTGAAAGCTGCCGATTGAATGTCCTAATTGTTTCCTTTCTGTATTATGGCTGTGCACTTGAAATGCAAATAATGTACCGTTTGAAATGTTTCTTGCCTCTTCTTTCAGCTCAAGCGACTCATTGTGGCGGCTGATAACTGTCATTACACTATCTATTATACACTTCACGTTCTTTTATCTGCATGTTCGCTGAATTGCTGTGTAGTCAGGCTAAGCTTTAAAACTGCAATTATTTTTTTGAGAAGAGTAGTCTAGCGCGCCGCCGCTTGAAATGCAAAAACACTTCAGTCAGACGTATTTATCTAACAAATTTAGACAGAGCACATTCCCTGTCTGCGGCAATAACAGAAGGCAGCTTGATTCCTTGATTCCCGAACCGACCTGTCAATCTTAATTACTTCAAGTGATTACAGGCCTGTGTGAGATAAGCAGGGTTCGCTAATTGCAGGATTTGCTAATGATTGGTTCACCAAGCTCATATGAGGATGTACGTCTTCATTAAAATATCAAAGTGCCCCATGTGATGATGATCACACACACGCATGCATTTTTCATTTCATCTAAATTTTTTTTCATGAACTTTTGCTAGTGATGTAAACAAACTGGAAAACTTAAGGTGAAATCTCTAGTGCTGGTGTGGTGATGTCTTTCATTTTCAATGGACGTTGTAACAGTATCAGCAGTGTAATACTTTTTATAATCAGAACGTACAGTAGTTAATTAAATAGTTTCAATTTAGGTTAATAGATTCATTTAGTTGTTAAAAATGATAACAACTGTTTTTGTCTCATATTTATGTCTATATATAGTAATATCACATGAGAAATGAGTTCAATATCAGTGGTGTGTGCTTTTTTTTTAATAGCATGAGTGCAAATTGATTCTATACAACAGCTAAGTAAATAATGAGTTAATATTGTTACAATTATGCCACAGCAGAACCACTGTGCATCGTTGCTCAAAACACAGTGTTTGGTTTCTTGATCCATTCACATTTTGAACAAATTATTATTATTATTATTATTATTATTATTATTATTTTTATTACTATTATTATTATTATTATTATTATTATTATTATTATTATTATTATTATTATTATTATTATTATTATTGTTATTAATTCATATTACTCATTATTAATTACATTTTAAATAAACTGAACCGGTTTTATATTGTAACAATATTTCATATCAAAATTTTTACTCTATTTTTGATCAGATATGACAACCCTTTGTGATCATACAATATTTCAAAAAAAAAAATTTAAACACCCCGAACATTTTAACAGAAAATACATTTTAGAAAAAAAAAAGCTTTTTTGTTGCAAATCTGTGTGGTATTTCACTTCATCAATTTTAAGTTGGTTCAGCAGCTTAAAGTAAATGCACATTTAATATGAAGGAATCCATAGCTTTCCTGTCAAATCAGTTAGGATTATTTCCTATATTTTATTTTGTAATCTGCAGGCGGCAAACAACCACTAGAATGCTAGAATGCATTTTGTTTATTTAGTCTCATGATTTTTATAGATTAAATTGGCTCTGTTCCAAAACCTAGTGAGCTGCTCACTGCCTAATGCCTACATAAACAGCTGCCTTCCAAGACAGCGTCCTAACCATAATGGATCCTCATAAGAGACTGACTTGGAGCTCAGCACGTCACACAAACAACACTCTGGAGAAAAGACTCATTCCAGTATAGTCTGGTGTTGGCATGTTGCTGAGCTGCCAACAAGCTACTGTAAGAATGAAAATATCTAATTTTAAAGCGGCCATATGACACCATTTTAAGTTTTTCCTTTCTCTTTGAACTGGTACAAGCTGTTCATGTGTCTATAATATATGTAAAGTCTTAAATAGGTATTTTATCAAATTTAAGACCTAAAACACATCATTCATGTACGTCCCTGCAACTGCCACTGTGTGGGAAGATTGTCATGAAATCACCAAAATGTATATGCAAAGACAGAATGTGCTTTATTATCTACCCAATAAAAAAATGTATAATCTAAACAACAATAATATAAAACCCTTACCAATCAAGTAGATTGACCAGCTTGATAATCTGGATTTTAATCTGGAATTATTAGGGGCATAACATTTCTGTCACATGCTGGAGGTTTTGGCCAATCACAATAGACTAGATGTCTGGCCACTAAAAGTGTACCATACTTTTTCATAAAAAAAACAGTGCATTTCAAAAAGGCAAAGCAGAAATGAGTGGAAAATAGTGTGTTTTTAACCTTCATGTGTGTGAATACATTACATTACAGCAAATACACGAAATAATGTTCCCCTTCATATGGGAACTCCAACGTGTGTCTGGAACAGACTATGGGAGTATGTCAGACAACCAATCACTCTGAAGAGTAAAAAAACGGGCCAATGAACGCCAAGTGAATTGGTGGAGCTCAGCTCCACAGCTGACAGTGATTAGCTATTAGTGCTATATAAGCTGCCTGCTGAGAAGCGAGCCTTAGAATTGTTTACTTCAGAGCCTCACTGAGACTGAAGAAAATCCTCTGCTAAGCTGACTTCCGAGAGAAAGCAGTATTACTCACCAGTGTGGGAGAAGACGCGACATCGGCGGTCGATCTGGGCTTCCCGTCCCCTGATCATTTTACTGGTGCAAATAAAAGAGCAGTTTTCACTAAAAGAGCAGGATTCCCTAAGAGAGCAACGCGGTCGAGCAGCGCGTCTTTTTCAAGATGTCGTTCCGACCGTGCATTTCTGGATGCGGTGGTTTTCTCGCCCCGAATGATAGGCACGAGCATTGTATCACATGTCTGGGCATGTTGAAGCGGTGCTCGCGGACAGTTCTTGCCCTCACTGCGAGGGCTTGACTGTTGCACAGTAAGGTTGCAGCGTATCCTAGCATTAGGGGTTTGTCACCCCTGTTGCTCCCCGCCATGCGGTTAGCACTCAGGCAGGCCTGAGGGTTATAGTGGGGGCTTCTCCGTCGCCTTCGGGCCTGCGGACCCCCCGCTCCTATTCAGTGTGCTCTGTCCAAGCTTCGAGTGGGAGCGCTGGTCCATCCTCCGGGTTGGTCGCACTCTTATTAGATGACACCAGGGACGTGATGTCCATCTCTGCGTCGGAGGGCGGGCTTTCAGCGAGTTCCGGGGTTGTCATCGGGACCCCGGATTTGAAGTCGGAAATGTTAGCCATGTTATCCCGAGCTGCTTCGGCCGTTAGACTGGAGATGGCTTGTCCCCCAGCTCCGCGGCCAGACCGTTTAGATGGGTGTTACGTGGGGGCTAACAAGAACGTGAAGCCTTCCAAGCCCCCCCCCCCCCGTCCTCTTCTTCCTGGAGGTACACAGTGAGCTCACGCAGGCATAGAGAGCACCTTTCTCTGCCCGGACTTCGTGCGTTCCCGCTCTCACCACTATTGCGGTCAATCTTTGCCTGCAAGGTGCCTCTACCTGGAGAGGTCCACCCAAACTCCCTTCCAAAGCGTGCAGGTTATCTGAGTCTCTCACGGCCAGAGCCTACACCACTGTGGGTCAGGCTGCATCCGCCTTGCATGCGATGGCCACCTATCAATGCTACCAAGCGGAGAAGTTGACTGAGCTGCAGGAGGGTGGTTCTACCCCGGGCTTGATGCATGAGCTCCGCACGGCAACCGATTATACTCTCATGACCACCAAATCGGCTGCACGTGCACTGGGGAAGACGATGGCCACATTAGTGGTCCAGGAGCACCACCTCTGGCTAAACCTGGCAGATATGAGAGATGTTGACAAAGCTCGCTTTCTTAACGCTCCCATATCTTAGGCTGGCCTGTTGACACCGTCGGGGACTTTACCCAAGAGTTCTCGGCAGTGAAGGAGAAGTCCAAGGCGTTGGGGGAGGGAAAACTGCTCTCCCCACAGCTCCTCGCCGAGGGCGTCCTCCCTCAGCACCAACATCCGCTCTGCTTCCACTGCCCGCTCCACCGGCCAAGCGGCAATGCAGAGCCAACAGTGGGTCTGTGACGCCCCTGATCCAAGGCGCCGTTAAGTCCAGTAAGAGGACCGCGACGCGTCCCTGAGATGGGCCACCCGGAGAAGAGGGGACCTGCTCTTTCCTCGGTGGAGGGCCGAGGACAACAAGCACTAATAACGTCTCCACTGCCGCCCTCTGGGCTGGCGGTGAGCAAATTTTCAATAAAAGAGTTTCCTCCCTCTCCGGGTGTGCAAACCCGAGCCTTGACAGTCTGGGACACCCTGCTTTCCAGCTTGCAGCACCGGGCTCTTTCGTCTCAGGCTTCCAGAG
Organism: Danio choprae; assembly: GCA_903798125.1. Lineage (NCBI taxonomy): Eukaryota > Metazoa > Chordata > Actinopteri > Cypriniformes > Danionidae > Danio > Danio choprae. The sequence continues at coordinate 3,862,497 of CAIGQW010000287.1, read as the reverse complement.
TGCAAGAGAACGGGCTCCTTTCTCTCACTCCAGCCTCATCGCGGGATACAGGGAGGAAGGTTAGAGACATTGTCTTATTTTCGGCTCTTCCTCGGGCCGCTCTGCTTTCTGGGGTGAGCCCTCCCCTCCCAAGCTGCCCCTCCGTTGCCACGTCCACGATTGCTCCGATGGTGCCAGCGCAAGCTCTGCCAGGCTGGTTAGTGCTGCCCAGCCCGTCACGGTGGCTCATATGGACGATCAGACTTGGCTATGCGATACAGTTCGCCATTCGCCCTCCCAAGTTCACGGGTGTCCATTTCATAAGGGTCAGCCCTGTGAGCGCCCCTGTCTTGCGAGAGGAGATTGCTGTCCTCCTGGCAAAGGATGCAATCGAGCAGGTCCCTCCAGCCAAGATGAATTGCGGGTTTTACAGCCTGTATTTCATTGTGCCCAAAAAGAGTGGGGGGTAAAGACCAATCCTAGATCTGCGCAGACTGAACTGTCATTTACACAAAATGCCATTCAGGATGCTCATGCAGAAACACATACTCAAGTGCGTCCGTCCTTGGGATTGGTTTGCAGCAATAGACCTGAAGGACGCATATTTTCATGTCTCCATTCTTCCACGCCACTGTCCATTTCTCCGGTTTGCGTTCGAGGGTCGAGCATGGCAGTACAAAGTTCTCCCCTTTGGGCTCTCCCTGTCTCCGCGGGTTTTCACCAAGCTTCGGCTTGCGGGCATCCGCATACTCAATTATCTCGACGACTGGCTGATACTAGCCTCATCCCAGGAGCAATTGGTTATGCACAGGGACAACGTCCATTGCCAGTTGTTTTATTCCTTGACCGAGGCCCCCTCGGCACGGATGAGCTGGCGCAGAGCTGGCCACCGGGCTTTGCGCAAATATGCGTTTCCCCCAGTGAGCTTAATCACACAGACACTGTGCAAAGTCAGGGAGGACAAGGAGCAGCTCTTGTTTGTTACACCTCTCTGACCTAACCGGACCTGGGTTCCCGAACTCACACTCCTCACGACGGCCCCTCCCTGGTGCATTCCCCTGAGAGAGGACCTCCTTTCCCAGGGATGGGGCACCCTCTGGCACCAGCACCCAGATCTCTGGAACCTCCATGTGTGGTCCATAGATGGAGCGTGGAGGACTTAGGTGACTTACCGGTTTCGGTGGTTAACACCATCACCCAGGCTAGAGCACTCTCTACGAGGCATAACTATGCCCTGAAGTGGAGTCTATTCACTGAGTGGTGCGCTTCTTGCACCCCCCGAACTTGCCAGATTAGCATTGTGTTATCCTTCCTTCAGGATAAGTTGGAGCGCAGGCTCCACACTGAAGGTTTACGTGGCTGCCATCTCTGCTCATCATGACATGGTGGATGGCAACACGCTCTGGAAGCATAATCTAATAATCCGGTTCCTCAGAGGCGTGCGCCAATTAAATCCATCCCATCTCTTACAGATATCTCCATTGCTGCAGGCTGGGCGACACCTAACACATTCGCGAGATTTTATAATCTTTTATAATCTCTTTTATAATTATAAAAGATTTTATAATTTATAATCTTTTATAAATTTTTTAATCAAAAAATTGGTCTACCCACATGCTGATGTTTGGTGCCAGCTATGCGCGGCCCCCATGGCGACCCCATATGCATATATTACCCACGGAGTGTTCCCCCTGTCCAGGTGGACCCGTGTCTTCCCTACCCGCTAACCAGCTTATCATATGTAGCCCCTTATAGGGCTAGTCCATATGCTCTTATTGCCATCAAGTCTTTCCTCTTGGGTAGCAGGTGGCCTCCGCAGCGTCCTCCCCCTTCGGGGACTGGCACGCTTTCCCAACGTACTGTTGCAATCTAAAATCCCTAGTCTATATTAGCTAGGTAAAAGCACATTACAAACCCTGATCTAAAATTCGAATTATTCCCATGTAATAGTAAAAAGAGGGCCTAGGGGATGTTGGAAGGTTGCGCTCATGGTCATGCTTGTGCGCTCACGATATGCTTGGCAAACTTCACATCAGGAGCTTGACGGGCTTTACTGCTGTGGCGTTTTCTATACAGTCTCCCATAGTCTGTTCCAGACACACATTGGAGTTCCCATATGAAGGGGAACGTCCTGGTTACGTCCGTAACCCACGTTCCCCGAATAGGGAATGGAGACGTGTGTCTCCAGTTGTTAGCTAAATGTTCGGCTCTTCAGCAGGCAATTCTAAGGCTCGCTTCTCAGCAGGCATCTTATATAGCACTAATAGCTAATCACTGTCAGCTGTGGGGCTGAGCTCCACCAATTCACTTGGCATTCATTGGCCCGTTTTTTTACTATTCAGAGTGATTGGTCGTCTGACGTACTCCCATAGTCTGTTCCAGACACACGTCACCGTTCCCTATTCGGGGAATGTGGGTTATGGACATAACCAGGACATTCTTTTAGCAATGCCTTATAATTAATTTCTTCATGAGAAACTCATTCTCATTTCATTCCAATCAGCCATTTGGAAGCTAAAATCGATCTGTCTAATTATACTATCTAATAAGACCTGAGCAAACTACTTTTTCTGCATTCTGTTCGATCTTGAGTGAAGATGTGTTCATGGAGAGAAGTGTTCCATGCCTACTGTACAGCGCTTAATGTGTTTTTATGCTAGTGTCTTGGCTGGTTTCAGCCTGTCTCGAATAAATATATCTGACACTTAAAACACCAGCACCAGGTGGCAGGTTCCGTACAAGTGATTCATTGAAACTATATATATATATATATATTTTTTTTTTTTTTTTCAGAATGAATGATTGATTTAGATGCAAAGAAGTGCTGTGGTCAATACTATTATACTATTATACAGTAGGTGAGTTGACTTTATCAGGAAAAAAGGAGCAAAAATGAGCGAGTAAATTTGGGTACTGACATATCACAGACAGATTTGCTATCTACCCATTTAGCCATATGTTCTTTTTGGCTTTATCAGTTGGATGTAACTAATCATTTGTCACATGTATTGTATTAAGTTATACAAAAAGCACCTGCTTCTCATGTTAAAATACATTTAAAAATAAATAATAAAAGCAATACTGCCATATTGAGTTATATGTAGAAAGTAAAATATTGTATAAATATACACTGCCTGTCCAAAAAAAGTCACCACTTGGATTTAACTATGCAAATATGTAAGAGCTTCTCATTAGATAATTGCTGCATGGATGATTATGTTTCAGCTGCTAACAATTATTCAACCATAACTGATGAAAAGAGTAGCTTAACAATCATTTCAGAAGACACATCTATCAAATAGATGTCTATCAACTTAGGCCCAATCCCAATTCTACCCCTTAGCCCTTACCCCTACCCCTCATTTTGCACGTTCACGTGAAGGAGTATAGGTGTTCCAAGGTGTAGGGCGAAGGGGAAGGGCTAGATAGCCCTTGAAACCAAGATTTTTCAGCACCACACTCGAAACCAAGGGGTAAGAAAATTTCCCAGAATACACCATCTACAATGACAGCATGGCTGCACACGGAAGTAAGGAGATGCACAAATTATTGCAGTTTTTTTTTTTAAACAAACAAGCATATGTTTTAATACATTCATACCTGTGTTTGTGTACCGTCATGCTTAAAAAAAAAATGCTATAGTAAAAACCACTAAATTTTGCTATCTATAATCCCTAATAATAACTCCTGTATAGTAGTCCCACAACATTCTGTCTCTCGATGACACTCGAATACCCTGTCAGAAAAGTCTAGTGGTTGGAACACACAACTAGAATTAAAAAAATAGAATTGGGATTGGGCCTTAGACACAAGACTTTTAACTGTCTTTATTACATGGCTGTCTGGAAAACTCTATTCTAATTGATCAGTTGTGACATTCCAAGGTATGTTATCCTGAAATAACAACCGCTAAATAACACAGGCTAATCCGGGAACTTTGAATCTGTTTTTGACTCTTTGGCACTGTCTTGTAAATTAATAATATGTAGGTCAGTCTATGCTTTATTCAGCTGTTTTTGTTTGTTGAGTTAAATTAAATAATTAATTTACTAATAAGGTTCAGAACAAAGTTTTGTGTCAAATTTGTATGTTTTTTTTGTAGCCATGTAATAAGTAGTCATGTAATACGCGAGATAAAGTACATACAGTATGGTTGTTTTCACAAAATAAAGCCCTTCAGTCTTGGGCTTGGTATTGGGCTGCCGATCAGACTTCACGATTTGATTACAATTCTGGGGTCATAATCAGATTCCAAAACAATTCTTTAACTACATTTTCTTCTGCTATACATTTATGTCTTCTGACTTTATATTTTAACCAGAATCGTAATTCCCATGCTTTTGAATAATGATTAAAATATCTCTTTGACAGTACTGCCATCTTATTTATTTTATTTTATTTTATTAAAAAAATATTCAGGGTGAACAAGCTCTGAATGTAAGATTAAAATACCAGACTGCAAAGAGCATTTACAAAGAACAAACAGTGCCTTAAAAAAACAAAAAACAAAACTAAAATGCGCACTACATTTTGCTAATTTGTTTTTAAATTAAAATGTTAAGGAAAAAAATATGTACATATACATTTAAAGTCAAAATTACTAGTAAAAATTGATTATTTTTCAAATATTTCCCAAGTGCTGTTCATCAGAGAGAAGATTTTTCTCAACTCATTTTAAACAAAATAGTTTTAATAAATAACTTTAGTCTTTGTCATGATGACTGCAAATTATATTTTACAGGTTAAATTACCAAGACACTAGTATTCAGCTTAAAGTATAAAACATTCACCAAGTATCAAATCTTGTCCAGGTTGCATCGGGTTCTGCAAGTACAGGTCTCTAGATCAAGATGAGCAGTCAAAACTGGCAGTGAACTAGAGCACTAAACCCATTGACAGCCATTCATCAGCCAATTCATCAAAATATAGACTATGTTTTAAATAAGTGGGTTGTTGATTAACTAATCAGCGCAATCAAATATTAAACGTATAGTAACAATATTTTATCTATCTATTTTATCCGTTTGATCTAATGTTTTTTCTGTCGTTCTATCTGCCTATAACTCTATCTTTCCATCCATCCATCCATCCATATACCCACCCACCCACCCAACCATCTTTCCACCCAGCCACCCACCCACCCATCTCCCCATCCATCTGTACATCCATCTATCCATCCATCCATCTATCCGTCCTGTCATCCATCCTATTCGTTCTATCATCCATCCATACATCCTATTAATTCTATCATCCATCCATCCATCCATCCATTTTATCCTATTCGTTCTATCATCTATCCATCATATTCGTTCTGTCATCCATCCATCCATCCATCCATCCATCCATCATATTCGTTCTGTCATCCATCCAT
>CAIGQW010000287.1:3830314-3856819 GCA_903798125.1 Danio choprae | reverse complement strand
TTATATTATATTATATTATATTATATTATATTATATTATATTATATTATTATATTATACATTCTATCATTTGTTCTCTTATTCTCTCTGACATTTTATCTATCTAATCGATTTCTTTTCCTATTTGGATTCATTTGGCTTGAAGACACTCACTTCTTTAATATTATTCAGAAGAACTGAGCGTGTCTGTTTCAGTGGATTAGAGAGTTTGCTGGGCTTCAGAGTCAGCTGAGGTCAAGCTGAGAGACAGCAGGGAAAGAAGACTCTGCCCCTGTGGGCTCTGAGGTGTAATAGACACTTTTAATTACAGTGAGGGGGGGCCCAGCTTCGACCCAGCTTGTTAATTATTAGGTACTAATGAGTGACCTTAATTACTAGCAAGGATGCAGGACAGTACTCTTCCAGAGACTTTATTTACATTGAACCTTTAACCATTTAAAGGGGAAAAAATCACCTAGAAGCTCATAAATCAGAAGTTAAGAACGCAAGGAGCAGATGAGCCTGCATGCAGTCTTTGCTTCTAGCTTTTGTCTTGCGAGCAGCAGATCTACACAGAGAAGCTAATTCAGGCCAGGCTCATTTTTCTTAGCTCGGCCTCTGGCTGTGCTCGCAGATCAAACGTTGTGAGATTGATCTGTTGGAAAAAAGGGACTTTTTTTTTTCCTTTTTGGTCACTTTTGCTGGGATCTCATATTGACTATAAAACTTTCATTTCGATTCTGGTCCTGATATGTAACTGTAACAATTGGCCCTACTGTAATTTTTCTTTTTTTCATTCATTCATTCATTCATTCATTCATTCATTCATTCATTCATTCATTTTCATTTCGGCTTAGTCCCTTTATTAATACGGGGTCGCCACAGCGGAATGAACCGCCAACTTATCCAGCATATGTTTTACGCAGCGGATGCCCTTCCAGCTGCAACCCATCTCTGGGAATCATCCATACACACCCATTCACACTTATACACTACGGACAATTTAGCTTACCCAATTCACCTATACCGCATGTCTTTGGACTTGTGGGGAAAACCGGAGCACCCGAAGGAAACCCACGCCAACACGGGGAGAACATGCAAAGTCCACACAGAAATGCCAACTGACCCAGCCGGGACTCGAACCAGCGACCCCTTGCTGTGAGGCGACAGTGCTAACCAGTGAGCCACCATGTCGCCCTATCTATTTTATATTACATGACATTAATTATTTTTTTACATAATTATTTTTTTATATACACTTAATATTATGGGTAATTTTAGCTTCATCACAAAGTAAATGCGTTTGAACTGTCAACATATGTTATACTAATTATATTTATATTATTATAATACTATTTATATTATTATAATACTAATTATGTTTATATTACTATATTACGTTTAATGGTATTATCATAGAGTAAAAATATACCTCTACTGTTAAACTTTCATCTTTTTATTGCATGATCAACTTGTTTTAATTTAATTTAATTTAATTTATTTATGTAAGATGAGTTTTAAATGGTGTCAGTTAGGGCTGCATGAAATTGGGAAAAAAACTGACAGTAATATATATATATATATATATATATATATATATATATATATATAGTGTAGTTTTTACTAGATAAATTATTTTAGAGTGAGTGGGAGGATTTTGTTGTGGAGTTCATCCACAGAGAAAATTAAAATAAGAATTACAAATAATGAAAGGGAGAGAGGCTGAACAAAAGCCTTTATCTGCGAAATGTTTGTAGGGTTGAGCAATTTAGAAAAAAAAAAAACTAATCCTTTTTTTCACAGATTATTGGAGTATGTTTTACAAGATAGTACTATTTCAGGCTTCTTACTTAAAATTGTTTAATTAAATGTGTTTGGATAAAATAAGGTCAGTTCTAGTGTTAAACCGTTAATTCTTTGCACAGGTGTTATACCTCAGGCAAGGTGTGAAAATGCATATCTTTATTGTTACTTGTGTTGGGTGGCAATATATCCTACATTATACATGTAAATGTGTGAACTTTTTTTTGCATACATGCAAACAAATAAGTGAATAAATATTTAAAGATAATATTAATACATTTTTGGAGTGAAATTAATGTGCTGTAACAATAAGATTTCATTGGTTAATGTTAGTTAATGTATTTACTAACATGATAAGATGAACAATAAGAATGAACACTTTGTACAACATTGATTAATCATTTATTAAATGTCAATTTATGCTTGTTAACATTAGTTAATGCACTGTTAATATGAATTAACAATGAACAGCTTTATTTCCATTAACTAACGTTAACAAAGATGCATAAATACTGTTTAGTTTATTTTGTGTTTGTGTAATTAAATACATTAACAAATATTGACGAATCGAGCCTTATTATACTTATTATAAGTGTTAAAATAATAAATAAATCTACTAAAATTTGCAAAGGCCACATTTTCAGTCTTTGCTTATGAATTGATAATTAAAATGTTGTTTTTGTTAAAATTTAAAACATTAAACAAAATAAGAAGTATATTATACTGTAAAAAAATGTTTTGTACTAAAAAAAAGCTAGAACAGTTCTTTCTGAAATGTGTAATGTGAAAATTGTACTGAGGAATATTAGGGTATATTCAATATAATGCGAGTTATATTCTAATGTCATGCATCCATAGTCATTACAGTCATTATCTAACTAATGCAGTCTAGACTGTGCATTATCCAATATTCATTGTTCCAAAATGTCTTTCTTTTTTCACTATACCAATTTGAGACAATATCTGAGAACAACCACCTTAATAACATTTGGTATCCAACACATTATCAGACAGCATTTTTTTCTGGGAATGAATCATGTACTAATACATTTTGATAAATGAAAAGATTGATATCCCGAAATAACAAGTACTTTGTCTTATTGGGAGGGTGTAATGGGCTCTAGCAATATCAAAGGTCTGTACAACAGAAACATGAACAGATGGAAAGTGTTCTTTCCCTTTTTTTTCCTCACAGCTTTTCTTTCATCACTCGTGAAACTTCCCTACGCGATACTGCCGTAACCTTATTCAATGTGCCTATTCATCCAAAACTAGAGTAATGAGCGCAAGCTGCTAATTGGAAAGAAAATGTTTTGGTAAACAGTAATGTGTCATGGTTGCAACAGCGTCCCGATGATGTTTACTTTGCCTGAATTCGTCGCACTGTAATGGTGCCTTGATTCAACTCCAGACACTTTGTTGAGTTCCTATCTTTTCAATCCAAACATTTCTAATTCAGCACAGCGAAAATGTCACCTTCAGCAAGAGCCTTGTGCCCACCCTCATGACAGCCAGAGCTTTTATTTGAAAATAAACACATTTGTCAGCTAGTGGTTATGCTTTAGCTCTTCTTTTGCTTTTTGCCCTTTTTTGCTAGCTTTCTGTTGCCGACATAGACAAAAAAATAAATATCTCTTAGAAGTTTTCAGATATCTTCCATTCTTCTAAAAAGATAAAAGTAGTGTTTGCTTCTGCCGTATAAGAGGAGATTGATGTCTGTACTGTATACTGAAAATGTATTCAGCAGAGACCAAAAATTGAAGAGTGTCTGTAAATATTTTTCTTTGCTTTACTCGGGTTTACACATTATATTAGCAGCCTAAAAGATGGAGTGAAAAGCTGAACCAAAATATTAATATTAAAATGATCATTTAGTGTGTCCCTGTTTGCTTTAAAGAGTAGAGCACTCAGTTTGCATGAGCTTGAGGAGTCTGATGATCATGTTTTGTGTGTGTGAGTGTGTGAATGATCTAAAGACCATTTTTTGCTTCAATGAAAGCAGTTAAAAATAAATACAGGATTGCATACATGCATGCATACATACAGTTAACTTGTTAACTACATACAGTTAACTTGTTAATAGTTAGTTTGTATTTTGTTTTAATACATACATGCATTGAAACAAAACACAAAACTACATAGTCTTGTGTGAAAAAGGGTTTCAATGGAGAACCTTCCCAGGAGTGGCCGGGCAACCAAAATGACCCAAAGATCAAAGTGACAACTCATCCAAGAGGTCACAAAAGACCCCACAACAACATCCAAAGAATTGCAGGCCTCACTTGCTCTCAGAAAGAGACTGGAAAAAATGGTTCCAAGACAAAAACCACTACAACATAAAGGCTCGCCTCAGTTTTGCCAGAAAGCATCTTGATGATCCCCTAGACATTTAGGAAAATACTCTGTGGACTGACGAAACAAAAGTTGCACTTTTTGGAAGGTGTGTGTGTCTCATTTTATGTGGCATAAAGAAGGAACACCAACACAACATTTCAGAAAAACAACATCATAGAACAGTAAAATGTGGTGGTGGAAGTGTGATGGGCTGGGGCTGTTTTGCTGCTTCAGGACCTGGAAGACAAATGGAACCATGAATTATCCTGTGTTCCAAAATATCCTGAAGGAGAATGTCCGGCCAATTGTTAGTGACCTCAAACTGAAGAGATCTTGGGTTCTGCAGCAGGACAATGATCCAAAGCACACCAGCAAGTCCACTTCTGAGTGGCTGAAGAAAAACAAAATAAAGTCTTTGGAGTGGCCTAGTCAAAATCCTGACCTGAATTCAAATGAGATGCTGTGGCATGACCTTAAAGTTGTTTATGCTTCAAATCCCTCCAATGTGGCTAAATTGGAACAATTCTGCAAAGATGAGTGGGCCAAAATGCTTTCACAGCTCTATAACAGAGTCACTGCAAGTTATCGTAACGCTGGATTGCAGTTGTTGCTGCTAATGGTGGCCCAAAAAAAAAAAAGGTTTAGAGGCAAAAGCTTTTTAACACAGGGCAATGTAGTTATGTATTTTGTTTTCCCTTAATAATAAAAAAACTTCATTTCAAAACTGCATTATGTGTTTACTTGTGTTATCTTTGTTTACAATTTCAATTTGTTTGATGATCTGAAACATTAAAGTGACAAAAAATATGAAATCAGTAAGGCTGCAATCACTTTTTCACACCACTATATATAGCATTTTGTTAGTTTGGTGTTTGCATGATTTAACAGTTCATTAGATTGCTATATGCTAAAATGAACATATATATGTTATCATGATTTAGCATGCTTTAGCATAATATTAGCACATTTTGTTACTGTTGTCGACACTGGAAAATAAAATCAATGTGACAAGTTTTCAGATAACTTCCATTCTTCTGAAAAGATCAGACCAAAAATTGTACAGTGTGAAAATGTTCCTCTGTTTTATTCAGTATTCAGTTTTACCACTACACATTATATTATCAGCAGTGAAACGCTAACCTAAAATATTAATATTAACATGAATCTTGATTTATTTAGTGCGCCCCCTTTTGCTTTAAAGACAGCAGCACTCAATTTGCATGAACTGTAGAAACATGACGATCATGTTCTTGTGAATGATCCAAAGAGCGTTTTGTGCTTCAGAGCAAGAAAGTATTTGAGTGGCACAGATATAATTACTATATCTGCCTATAAATGAGGGCTAAATTATTTAATTTTTCCATTTTTATTTGTTTGAATACAGTATATATCAGATGCAGTACATTTCTAATTAAAATGATCTCTGAACTTGTGCTGTAAACTATAAAACCTGTCAGTTGGTACATTACCATTATGTACAACTCCACCTATTGACTCAAAAGAAAAACAATGCAACAGGCAGACCCATATAACCATGAGTAATTAAAAGGTTTCTTAGATTGAACATTAGCATAACAATTATATATTAACCTTTAAGTATGTGTATTTCTCCTCAAATTTGTTTTTGAAATCAAACAAATTAAATGGAAAGTTGTTTTCCTGAACAAATTATTCAAACATTTATTTTTTGAATTATGATTTTGTCTTCGTGAGCCGTTCTTAAAAAGAAAAATGAATTATTATTTGCTGAATCTATTTGAACAAATTGTTTTAATAAATCATTAAGACATTCTACCAAATAATGCCAGTTCTAGTTCCAAACCCACTCCCATGCGTTTCTTATTTCTATATCCAAAATTCTTAAAACACAAATCTCATAATATTATTTGTGCAATTCTAATTGCAGTGTAAATGCATTAATGCCACCTATAAGCAGAATTAAACTATCAGTGTGAAAATAAATCTACAGTAAATGTAGAATATGTATCAATGTATTTTGCAATGCTAAAATGTTCACACAGATTTCATTTGATTTATTGTAACAACATTTTTTTTTGTATTCAGACCAAATCTACTGTCTTAATTACATCCTTATATTTATATCTAAAATTGCATTCATTTGTGAACCTTGTAGATTGTCACTATAACCAGTAGTTAAGAGGAATAAACTATTGGTTGTTGTGCACTTAGTAACATTTTGTTCACACATCAACAAAAAACATTATGGACTAAAATCTTGATTTTTATTTTTATTTTATTTTATTTTTTTTACTTTGTGAAGTTTATTTATAAACTAATTTCAAGAGGATCACGTGCTTATGATTGCTGCGGCTGGTCCCGCATTATCCAATTCATGATTCACCAATCAGATGATTCCTAAGCCACTATAAATACCTTAAGTTTCATATCACAGCCATCTTCGTTTTAAAGAATCCCCCCTTCCACCCCTACTTCTCCCTTCCTAGATGGGTGGCACGGTGGCCCAGTGGTTAGCACTGTTGCCTCACAACAAGAAAGTCACTGGTTCTAGTACTTACCAAGCCAGGCGACATTTCTGTGTGGAGTTTGCACGTTCTCCCCTGGGTTTCACGTGGGTTTCCGCCGGGTTCCCCGGTTTCCTCTCACCGTCCAAAAACATGCAACTTAAGTTAATTGACTAATCCAAATCGGCATCATAAACATGCCGCTAGTAAGTAGTCATCTCAAGAGCAATCACTATCTGTTCATTAGCTACTACAGCAGGGGAGTTCTCGAGATCTACCTGAGCTCAAACTCCTCTCTCGCCTTGCAATCGGGAGGGAGCCCCGGGCTCGAGGATCTATGAGCTCAGGGCTCTCTCCCGGGACAGCATGCCAAACAAGCTTTATAACCAATCATCAGTTAAGTGTGAACTCTTGAAAATATATCAGTAGTATTGATAATGTTAATCTTGTCTTGAAATATTGCATACTTTACACTCCTTTTGGGAAAGTATTTGTACTTTTAGCTACCAATATGCACTTTTAAGTAACCATTATGTCATGTAATGTACAATGATCTATCTTTTAAAAAGCTATTGCACGATTGACAACTTTTGTACCCGTTTCTGAGAATGCATGAACAGTATGGATGCACTTGCATGTTTGCTCCTGTCCTGTTTAGTTTGTTTCCCCACATAAAATGTTGTCCTTTTTTTACCAACAACTAACAATGAACAAAAGTGATCATTCATTGAAAATAAAGAATGAAAGGGAAAAAATGTTTCATGAGTTAAAACCCCCAGTGGCCCTGTGAGGGGTGAAAATGAGATTATTTTCTTTCTGTGACTAGTTACACACCCATTAGCAGTAACTGCAACCAAACACTTCCTGTACAGTAGTTATTTATGAGGGTTTCACACTGTCTGAGAGCAATTTTCATCCCACTCCTACTTGTAGAGCTGCTTCATCTCAGTGACATTTGAAAAAAATACTTTTTCACACCTGAAGATTGCATAATTGAAATCTTGAACACCAAGAAGAACTAAAGCTGCACAATTTCTTCCATTTTACCCACACACTATCTATATACTGCTATAGTCCACAACAAAATCCAGTTTCATACAGTTGTAAAATGTGCACAGAAATATAATTTCCCTAACATTATAAAATATAATATTATTATATTATTATTAACTCTTATATACACCTATGGGGGGGAACTACAACTTTTTTTTTAATATTTGGTTTTACTGGATTTACTAGATATGAAAAAATGCTTAGATTTATATATATATATATATATATATATATATATATATATATATATATATACATATATATACATATATATATTATTGCCTCACGGTGGCGCAGTGGATAGCATGTTCGCCTCACAGCAAGAAGGTCGTTGGTTCGAGCCCCGGCTGGGTCAGTTGGCATTTCTGTGTGGAGTTTGCATGTTCTCCCCGTGTTGGCGTGGGTTTCCTCCGGGTGCTCCGGTTTCCCCCACAAGTCCAAAGACATGCAGTATAGGTGAATTGGGTAAGCTAAATTGTCCATAGTGTATGTGTGTGAATGGGTGTGTGTGGATGTTTCCCAGTGATGTTTTGCAGCTGGAAGGGCATCCGCTGCGTAAAACATATGCTGGATAAGTTGGCGGTTCATTCCGCTGTGGCGACCCCAGATTAATAAAGGGACTAAGCCGAAAAGAAAATGAATGAATGAATATATATTATTATTATTATTATTATTATTATTATTATTTTTATTATTTTTTTCAGATAATGACAATTTGTCAAAATAACAAATCTTTGTAGTTCTTATGATTAAAAATTAGGGTTATTCCATCAAATACTGATGTCTTAACTGTGTGCAAATTTATTTCAAACAATGTCATTGTTGTGTTTGTTTGCCCAGTGTGTAACTTTATGCCATAAATATTTAAAAACTTTTTTTTATTTAAATTTGGAAAGAACACAGCAAATTCATCAATGTTAAATTCTCAGTGTTAAAGCATTTCAGAGTAAAGTGTTGACGTTATAGAATTATATTTCAACAAATGAACACGGAGTTTTAATTTGATTCAGTGTAAAATCAAGGAGTTACAGCTAACCAACACTTGATGGTGTTATTTCCAACATCCGGAAATTAATTTGATCAAAAATCTAAATGGAACATACAAATCATGTCATTTTTTAAATATTGTAAAGGCCTAAAAAGTGTTCATTTGTAAAAAGTGTCAATTTTCTAGTGCTGGCTGTTTTGTTGATAAATATTAATAACAATTATTTTAACAAAGTTATTTTACCTATCACTCATGTGAGTTTGTTAGGTAAACTAGAGTTAAACAATTCAGAGTTAAATTCTCTCTGTTAAAGTGTTGAATTTTTATTATTTACACTACAGTCAGGGAACAATCAACTCCCAGTAGTGTAGGACAGAGTTATTTTTTAACTGGATACAGTGTAAATATAACTAATGTATGGGGTTGTACAAGTAACTCTCTTAAGAGTGTTATTTTAACTCTGAAAATATTGAGACAATATGTTTACTCATTTTGAGTTGATTTTAACTCTCTTAGAGTTAAAATAACACTCATATTTTTGCAGTGAAATGCCATCAGAAGTGTACACAGTAAAACATTTTTTTAAAACTTTTTTTAATGGTAAATTAAAAATCCAGATTCATTTCAATTTGCATTTGAATTGTTTTTAATATACTTTCTGTCAAAAGTTGTAGAAGAGTAAGATTTTAATGTTTAAATCTCTTCTACTAGCCAAACCTGCCTTTGTTTGATCCAAAGTACAGCAAAAAACCTGTAAAATGTAGAAATGTTTTTACTATTTAATTAACAATCTAATCTATTTTTGTATGTATTTAATCATGTAATTTAGTCCTGTGATTTCAAAGCTGGACTTTTTTGGATCATTACTCCAGTCACGGTAATTTTATGAAAACATTTTATTATTCTGCTTACTTTTAGTGTATAACGTTTTGTTCAATCATTTTTCAAAAAAATCATAACAGTGCTTTCTCTCACTGTCAGGATGAACATTTTTGTCATTTCATGTTATCCATCAGCACACTGTATTTATTCTATCATTTACTTGCTTATATATGGTCACAGTAAGGTCCTAACCATATTATTTAAAGGACATAGATTTGTGATAAACCAACAAACGTTTGCTTCAGGTGGCAAATTTACTTGTTTTAGCAACAAGACTGCTCTCTTTACGATGGCTAATCTTGGCAGTGCTTTGCCTGTTGTTGCCAGCTGGATGCAGAGAGCGAGTGCATTCATCATTTCCCTGACTCCAGCTGAGGCAGACACTCATATTGAGAAGGGAAAATGTGACATTTACTAAAAGCATGTTTGTAATTACCTACGTTAACAACAGCTCATAGCCTTAACCGAGACAGCTTTAACGCAGGCTATTTAATGTATATTTGCATTGCATTGATCTTGGCATTTTGCACCCTTGCTTTATAGTACTGAATCCCTCCTGTAGTTATTTTTTTCCACTCATGCTTTAAGAATGTGATTGTTTACTATAGATGTATTAACCTTACTGTTTGAGTGACCTGTGTTCACTTATAGAAACAGATTTATTTTATTTAACAAATGGGAAATTTTAAGTCAATTTATTGGCAAATGTCAAGGATTTTGTACATTGGTGCAAGAGTGTGTTTACAGACACACTTATAAACCAATTATGCTTAATAAGCCGACAATGTGTGTGGTCATGTAAACACATAAAACCTTTTTCTTTTTATTACAGTAAGGTCAAAAATGGCTTTAGCTTAAACCGATCAACACCACTTGATTGTTGGCCTTTATAAACACTTTAACCTGCGTTCTGCTGACTAAAAGTAGTGCTTGTGTGATGTTTATCAGAAAAGCTGATTTATGTGCATTCAGCCAGTGGAAGTATTTAGGGCAGGAGAAAATATACTGCCTACACTGAAATTGCTGAAATGTGTTCTCAACTCTTGTAGTAGATGGCATTTCAGAAAGTCAAAATGCCAGTGGTGGAAAGAGTTAAAAAAATACTTAAATGTACTGTTATTCTGCTGAAATAATACTCAAATGCTGACAATAAAATATACCCAAGACTACTGAAAGTACTCTAAAACAGTACTATAAAAAAGTACTCTAAACTCTGAAATCTGGACTTTACTAGAACATGTTAAGCTGCTTTGACACAATCTACACTGTAAAAAGCGCTATATAAATAAATTGAATTGAATTGAATATTTTTTCCTGGTGGTACTTAATCAGTTATAATCTACCATTGAATTAAATTGGATGTCTGTGTGGAGCTAATAACACATACACGTATTAACCATAATAATGGAGTACTATACAGTATATGGATGCAATATACAGACACATGCAAAAAAAAATTATATATATATATAATCTGTAAAATGAACGCTGAAAATGTTTTTTAACCTGTATAAACCGCACAAAATTGTCACGGTGAACTGCAAACAAATTTAAATTAGTGAGCATGCTAAGATGAGAGTTTTCTTTCTGAACCTAAAAGTAATCAAATGTAAAATAACGCAATTAAAAACAGATTGATCTTTAGTTACACCACAAAAGTTAATCAAGAACAGTGAATGATTTTCTGCATTTTGTTGCTTAAAACCACAGTCGCATTAAAAGCATGAATGCAAAAATCCGATATACTAATACATGATGTGTTTACTTTTTACATAATTCTCTCTCTCTCTCTCTCTCTCTCTCTCTCTCTCTCTTTCTCTTTCTTTTAGTCCACATTTATGGTCATATTTGCAATATTTTATCTTTATCTAATTTAAAGTTGCCTCATGTAAATCCTTTGACTGTAAAATCTTGAAAAAAATGCAAAACACAGACTGTTAAGTTGCACCCCTTGATCATTAATATGCAATCAATGGCTTCATTTGATTGACAACAATATTTCTTAGTGAGATTACAGCAATGATATTTTCTCACTTCATTTTAAGTTTATCTGAGCTGTTAAATTTACTATGTATGTGGGACTCTTACTTTGAACACGGTAGAGGCAGGGAAATTAAAGCCTGCAACAGCCAAGCCACATCTTTACTCTTGTTTTCTATGTGTTGCTAAGAGAAACAGATAGACAGGCTAAATAGACAAATAGATTGTCTGATGTGCAATGGGCTTTAATGAGCAGTTCTCAGCCAGCCGTCTGTTCACAGCACATCAAAATCCAAAATGCAGGAAATATTGATTAGAAATTTATTCACCACTACCTTAAAGAGGCATAAGTTCTGTTTAATTATATATTTTGTTAGTTGAATATTTTAATTTTGACATTTGCAGTATGTTTGTAATGAGGCAACTAACATGTAGACTGCTGAATATAATTGTTTTATACATATTTTATGCATCCTGTCATACCACTTATATCATATCAAAGCAGTGAAAGCATGCCAATAAATGCACAAAACTCATCTGGCTTTGCAGTATTTGTATAATACATGTATTTGTCCCAAACCATCACTGTATGAGGGTCATAATTCGGTTCATGATGATGAATACAGTCAGTCCAGATGTGCCAGTCACTGGAGGTAGACAAAAAAGACCACAGAAGTGACCAAACATAGAAGCCATACACAAAGAATGTGTCTTTACATCTGAAAATGCAAGATCCAGCACTCACAAATGGTTCCACCTAGTTGGCATTGCCATGCCAACTTGCTTGCTACTGTAAACGGAAGCTCACGTTTGCCCTGTCCTGGAGTTCTTCTTATTGATGCTTGGCACTGATGTTAATGAGGTGGTGCTTTGTGTAAAACTTACAATTATTGTATCTTCCAGTATCTAAAAATGCAGTGCTCAAGTTATTTTGTACTTTTGTATCACAAGAAGCTGTTCTGTAGCTGATTGTGACAAAACACTTCTGTGACCCCAGAATGACTTGTGTACTGTTACATCCCTATTATGCAGAGGTTGATATTAAGTCTTTCCTGCTTTCATATCTGTTAAAACTTTAAAATACAACTACTAATACATCTTTGTTGGACCTTTTTTGTTGAATGTAATTATAAAGATTATAACCTTAAAGATATCTCACTCACTCCTTCTAGCTTAAATAGTTGCTCCACACTTC
Source organism: Danio choprae (assembly GCA_903798125.1). Taxonomy (NCBI): domain Eukaryota; kingdom Metazoa; phylum Chordata; class Actinopteri; order Cypriniformes; family Danionidae; genus Danio; species Danio choprae. The sequence continues at coordinate 3,844,123 of CAIGQW010000287.1, read as the reverse complement.
CAGTTGAAAAGATTTAACATCTCAATTTTTTGATAAATGAAGTATGATGAATTTGTGTATCTTTTTTAGATTACATCAAGCTGTTTGTGTGTGAGAGCGAGAGCGAGAGCAGGTACTGATGAGCAGTGAAGCAGAGCAAAGCTCATTAATATTCATGACCTTTCCAAATATGGTCAAACTGGAGTTTCTAATGCTAAAACCATTTCTAGAGAAATTTAGACTTCCTTAAGCCACATACTTTACACGTATGTAGATATCAGATAACATTTTTACATACTGAATCAATGCACTATTTGGCAACTTTATTGGCTAAAGTCTGATGACACTGCATAAAGCACAAACTATGCTTTAATAATTTGTAATAAGCTGTTGTCTGTTGAATGAAGAGGATTAGAGTTTTTAATCCACACTGAAAATGACAGATTTTGTTGTGTGCTTTTAGTCACAAATATTCTCATAATTGTCAAAACAACATGATTGCAGCTTTAGTTATTGCAACACAAGTTTTTAACTAATGCCTAACTAGGGTCATAGATCGGCTGATTTTCCTCTGCATATCCAGAATATGAGCTGCCATTTCTTTAAAACACACACACACACACACACACACACACACACACACACTTGCAAATTATGAGAATATTTGTGACTAAAAGCACACAACAAAATCTGTCATTTTCAGTGTGGATTAAACACACACACACACACACACACACACACACACACTGGTATTTGTGGTTTATGAGGATTTTTCATAGGCATAATGCAGTTTATACAGTAAAAAAAGTATAGGTCCTACCCCTAAACCCAACCCTCACATGAAACCTGAATGTGAAAGCACCCTGTTAAGTGTACTTTTTAATCATTTTGAATTACAAGGACATGACATGTTTTCTTGTAATTCAAAATTATTAAAAATTACACCTAATAAGTGTATTTATTAACCACCTTAATAAAGGTCGACCAGGTCATTATGCCATTATACATATTCATGTCTTTGTAAAACACCAAAACAGTACACACCAACATATACAAAAATAAAAATAAACATAAAAATTCTATTTATACTGACAATAGTAGGCACTTTAATAAATAATGCATCCTAACATCTATAATGTTTTTTATAAACCCTGTTTTTAAACATCTTCTAAATATTAGTGTAAAATATAAAAAAAGAGTATTTGTATTTTGTTTCATTTCATTAATTTTCCTTTGGCTTAGTCCCTTATTTATCAGGGGTCACCACAGCAATGTGAACCGCCAAATATTCCAGCATATTCCATAATATGTTTTACACAGCAGAGGAACTCAACTAGACAGAGTGAAAAAAGCGCACGTATCTCTGTGTTAGAGAGAAAAGGCGCAGCAAACATGTTACAACACCACACCGTAATTCCTCATTCATCCAGCACACGTGAGGAAATCGGCTCCACTCGAAGATTGTAAAATTTCGCGAATGTATTAGGTGTCACCCAGCCCGCAGCTCTACAGATGTCTGTTAGAGAGGCGCTGTGTGCTAACGCCCAAGAGGATGCGATGCTCCTAGTGGAGTGCGCCCTCACTCCCTGGGGACACGGCTTGCCCTGGCACTGATAAGCGAGGGAGATGGCATCCACTATCCAGTGGGCCAACCTCTGTTTGGATACGGCACTTCCCTTCTGCCGACCGCTGTAACAGACAAAGAGCTGTTCAGAGCATCTAAAGCTCTGAGTGCGGTCCACATAACATCACAGAGCGTGAACAGGGCACAGCAAAGAAAGGGCTGGGTCTGCCTCCTCCATGGGCAGCGCTTGCAGGCTCACTACCTGGTCTTTAAAGGTTGTGGTAGGAACCTTGGGCACATATCCAGGCCGGGGTCTCAGGATAACGGGAGAGTAAGCCGGCCCGAAGTCCAGGAAATGAATCACTGACCGAAAATGCCTCCAGGTCCCCGACCCTCTTGATCGAATGCCAACATGACCAACAGAGCTGTCTTCAGGGACAGAAATCTCAAGGATACATCTCAGGAGTCAAGTGGTTCAAACGGATCTCCGCGTAGGCTAGAGAGCACCACAGAGAGATGGGCATGAGAGGGGGGCTGTGGGGTTCATTTGCCTCGCGCCTCTGAGGAACCAGATGACGAGGTTATACCTTCCCACGGTGCCGCCATCCACCGCGTCATGTTGAGCGGAGATGGCGGCGACGTACACCTGCAGTGGGGAGGGTGACAGCATTTGCTCCAACCTATCCTGAAGGAAAGAAAGCACAACACTGATCTGGCAAGTTTGGGGGTATTCTCGGGGAGAAGCTTACCATTCAGTGAATAAACTCCACTTCAGGGCGTAGGCATGCCTCGTAGAGGGTGCTCTAGCCTAAGTGACGGTGTTAACCACCGCAGCCGGTAGGTCACCTAAGTCTTTTGCGCTCAGTCTATGGACCACACATGGAGGTTCCAGATATCTGGGCGAGGGTGCCAGATGGTGCCCTGTCCTTTTGAAAGAAGGTCCTCTCTCAAAGGGATTTGCTAGGGAGGGGCTGTCGCATGGAGAGATTTCTGAAATCCAGGTCCGGTTGGGCCAGAGAGGCTCAACTGGCAAGACCTGCTCCTCGTCCTCCCTGAGCTTGCACAGTAACTGAGCGAGTAGGCTCACTGGGGGGAATGCGTATTTGCGCATACCCTAAAGCCAGCTGTGAGCCAGTGCATCCGTGCCGAGGGGAGCCTCGGTCAGGGAATAAAACCACCGGCAGTGAGGGCTCTCGGAGGAAGCAAACCAGTCGAACTGGGTTTCTCCGAAGTGCGCCCATATCAGCTGGACAGACTCTGGGTGGAGCCTTCCTTTCACCGTCATGAATTCCTGGGTGAACTCACCAGCAGTGTTGCCGAACAACAACCCCCTGGCTGCTCCACCGTCAAGGGTGGTGAGGGGGGGAAGCGCGCGCAGATCGGGAAGAGAAAGGTGCCCTCCAAGACTGCGTGAGCTCACTGTGCTCTTCCGGGAAGAAAGGGACGGGAGGCTTAGAAGGCTTGGCCTTCTTCTTAGCCTCCATGTAACACCCATCTAGTCTGTCTGCTTGCGTTGTAGCTCGCTCTGGAACCGAGAGAAACAGCCTGTCTGTAGCAGCTTTCTCTTTCTTTCTCTCTCTCTTGAACGAACGAACGAACGAAGTCGGAGGAACAGCAAAATTACTCTTTCAGTTGCGTGAGGCTTCTGAAAGTGAAAAGGTGTTGTTGCGAGGCACGGCTGGCATTCTTATACACAAATTGATTGGGATGGCTGCCAGCTGCATTCACTGACACCGCCAACTCATTGGCATTTCATTGGCCTGTTTTATTACTCTTCAGATGATTGGCTTTCTGACGAAATCCCCATAGTGGAAGTTTCCACATAGCATTGTAGTTCCCCTCCCGCTGGGGAACCGAAGCACCCGGAAGTAACCCACGCGATTATCTGTGAAGCGACAGTGCTAATCGCTGAGCCACCATGCCACCCTAATTTTGCTTATTTATTTGATAAGAATTACAAATTCTGATTGTACAGTAGCGCCTCTAGTAATAGTAATAGAGTAATAGTAATAGAGTTCAATGATGAAATTCAGTCTAAAATTGAGTCTTTTTTTTTATCAGATTTTATTTGCTGGATTTGAGCAAAATGTCAACAAAACCACAACCACTATGAAGCACAGAAAAATTCATGAAGCAGGAAAATAAATAAATACTGTATGCAATCATTTTCCAAAATTGTATGTGAATGTTACGAAACACATCGGAGAACATATAACAATAAGTTGTTCAGTCGTGACCTTTTCTCCTGGAAGCACCTTTGTCAAAATCGCCACTTTCACCACCTTAATGCATTTCATCGTGTGTTGCATTTAGCAAATTTTTTACTGGAATAGCTACAAATATGATGCTTTTGGTGTTTGTTTAAACAGACTTTGAAGATGACCTTTAAACCTGTCAACGGATATTCAATTATTCACTCAAACTTAGTTTTTTTTCTTACAAAGTTTTGTACAATAAAAAAGTTACTGTAGGTTGTTTTAACCAAACATTGGGTAAAATATGGACAAACCCAACTTTTCAGTTAAAAAATTAAATGTAAAGCAACCTATCTTTTTTTAGTGTATGTATGTTTTGTAAATTTGTGCATTTCTACAGGCCAATTCTCCTGGCATTCTGCTTGATTTCATTTTTTGAGCACTGAAGGAGACATCATTATTTTCGGCAGACCTGGTTTTCCTCTGAATTTATAAAATATCTGTGATGCACTGGAAGCGTTTGATTAAGACATAAAACAGATCGAATTTGAACCGAGGATGGTTTCCCTGCAATTTCCCTCACTTCTAGCATCAGAATTCAGCTCTTTTCCTCAGAATTACAGCCGCTCCGACTGCCAGTGCGAATATGGAGCTTTTGTATTCATAGTTTGCAAACAGCAAAATGAATTCCCTCAATGTGAGTAATGCGCTATGTAAATTAGTGATATTTCAGTGTCCGCTTAAAGAACTACTGTAGGCATCCTGCATACTGTACTGTAATATACTGTACGTTTTAGTTTCTCTTTATTTTGGGCTTGATGAATAGGACCTCATAATCCATCATTATTCATTTATACCGTATCTTTTAAAACTCAACACATTTATTTTCCTTCACCGCTGCTTGTTTTAGATGATGTTATATTAATGTTTTCATACAAATCAGTATGCAAGTCAGTTCAACTCAAGTCTCAGTTGTTTCCAGTGTGTGTCTTAAGATATTAGAGTTTCTTAGTATACTATTTTTTTTTCTGTAAGGACTAAAAATGTGACTAGATAAGAGAATGATCTGAGTTTCTGTTCGTGTCTACAATCTTTTCTACTAAGTTCTGTAACGATGCTTCTTACTTTGTATTTATGATTTTTCCTTTTCTTTTTCCACAGGTGATCCGAAATCAGGTAAGAATCCTTTTCTTGTCTCTCTCGGTTTTCGTAATTTATCCTCAACCTTCATCCCCTGAGAGCACATGGTCTGCTAAAAATTGTTTGATGTGCATGTATTCTATCTTCATAGTCACTGAGGTTGGCTTAATACCACAATGTTGGATTTTCAATGATACCAGAATCTAATACTTCAGTATGGATGTTGTATTGATATCGTAGGTGACAAATAACCAGCCTCAAAAGATAACTGAATTGAAAAAAGGGGGTTTATTAAAAACACTGAATGAAACTCTGTTGTAAACAAATGCGAGCATATCACTTCTCAGTGCTCCATGCAGTAAACCATTTTGTATATTATATGGTAAGACACAAGTTATACTTAAACAAATAATACCAAATTCTCAGTTATTTATTTATTTATTTATTTATTTATTTATTTATTTATTTATTTATTTATTTATTTATTTATTTATTTATTTATTTATTTATTTATTCTTCATTAACATTTTGGAATTAAAGTGTAATTTTGTTTTTATAAAATTGTACCTATTTTGTATATACTATGACATTTTAGAAATATATATTTTTTATTATTATATAATAATAATTATTATTTTATTATTTTTATTTATTTATTTATTTACTGCAGAGACAGGCCCTGTATGTTATTAGACCATGTGCTGTTTGAAATTTGTTTATTATTATAGTATATTCTGCTGTAAAATAGCAATATGTCCATATTTCAATCACATTTTAAAGTTAATCTTAAACTTTTTATTTGACTGGATGTTCTGACTTGTTTAATGCATGTAATGCATGCTTTCAAGATTGTTTCTGTGATTCTACCCAAGGTTTTCAGCATCACGGATGGTTCAACTTTTTAACACATTCTTTAATCCATTTATGGTGTGCAGAGTGAGATGATCCATCATGTTGTTGGTTTCACATCAGTTTGGGTTATACACACTCCAGCATAGTGGTGAACTTCACATCTTCTCAAGCACAGAAATGAGCAAAATCATCATACTGTGCATTTGAAAAAACAACAATTACCAACATTATAGTGCAATACAGTGTTCAGCATGCATCTGTTCAAGCTTCACAAGCCATTTTGCTTTTGAGATGGTAACAAACATGTTGCTCGCCATTAACATTTGGACCCACATTTGTCTTTTCTTTAAATCTGCAGCTGTTTTTTTCTTCTTTTTTTGTAGAAACAGGAGAACCGCTTGGTTGCTCATACGAATTGAATGGTAATGTCCTGAACGCAGCTTGCCTTTATCTGTCTATTACATCCGAACAGACAGCTCCAGCTTTGAAGTGCTCGGAAAGCTTTTAGAAATTTGAACGCTCCTACATATGTTTCCGTTTAGACAACGACACATACCAAAAAAACCTGTATTTGAGGGGATTTTACATCCGCGCTGATATAACCATATTTTACCATCCCAGGCAAAATACATTCCAGTACATTTCGTCACGCTGTATTTCATGAGCTTAGTCACATTGGTGCGTTTAATTACAGAACTGTATCACACATCTGAACTGAGCGAATCCTTCCCGCCAGGTGACTCGAGATGAAAGACCAAGCACTTTATAAAATAACACTTTCAGTGATTTGACAGACATTTCCAACGGATACATTAGCCATTAGCTACAGCAGTTAAACGCACACACTTTCTACCTCCTCTACAGTATCAATGCCAGATTTGCTAGTGAATCCTGATGTTCAGCACTCTGATCAGCGGCATTTCAGTTTTTGAGTAATACGTACACGTGTAATACATGTGTACAATTTTATTTTATTTTTACAATATGATTGTTCAAGTGTGTGCTCGTGCGTGCGTCTATGCACATTATTATGATGCAATTTCTATGCTTAATATTATTTTAGTAGTATTGGAAACAATTGTTTTTGTTGTTACTATTATTATTAGTAGTAGTTGTAATAGTAGCAGTAAGAGTGGCACAGTGGGTAGCGCTGTTGCCTCACAGCAAGAAGGTCGCTGGTTTGAGTCTTGGCTGGGTCAGTTGGCATTTCTGTGTGGAGTTTGCATGTTCTCCCCTTGTTGGCGTGGGTTTCCTCCAATGACATGTACTATAGGTGAATTGGGTAATTTACAATTTTCCATAGTTGGTTGAATGAGATTGTATGGGTGTTTCTCAATGATGGGTTGCAGCTGGAAGGCCATCCGCAGTGTAAAACATATGCTGGATAAGGTGGGAGTTCATTCCGCTGTGGCAACCCCTGATTAATAAAGGGACTAAGCCGAAAAGAAAATGAATGAATGAATGAATGATGCCCTTCCAGCCGCAACCCATCTCTGGGAAACATCCATACACACTCACTCATTCACACACACACACACACACACATACACTACAGACAATTTAGCTTACCCAATTCACCTGTACCGCATGTCTTTGGAATTGTGGGGGAAACCGGAGCACCCGGAGGAAACCCACGCAAACACGGGGAGATCATGCAAACTCCACACAGAAATGCCAAACTGACCTAGCCGGGGCTCGAACCAGCGACCTTCTTGCTGTGAGGCAAATGTGCTATCCACTCCGCCACCGTGCTGCCCAAGAGAACAATTTGCTATACAATATCCAATATGCATTTTCAAAAGTTACCATTTTAGTCCGTCTATAATGAAACGGACACTAGTGTTTCCAAACTAAAATGGTGTCTTTAGCATTTTCAAAATGCTTTGTTTTTGTGAGTCAAAGATGCTGGAGTAGTTTGGATGCCAGATGCAACCATAACGTATTCGTTTGAAACAAAAATGCACTAATGTAAACAACACCTTAGTCCTGTGTCCTGGAACTTTGGAGCTTTTGTCTATTTTTGTGTGTTTGTTTCAGTTTGCCATTTTGCTTGGTACACAGGACGAGAAGCTCAGAGCCACTTCTCATTTCATTACTTTTATTGAATTTGAAATTCTAGGCTTCAGTCATAATCAGTAAATCTAATGAACATGCAAATGAATAATTCACTTTAACAATGAATAAAGGCCTATAGATGAGTTTGAAGTTTTGTGTATGAGCAAACAAGGCAACAAAAAAAAAAATGCAAATAGAAATATTAGAATAAACTATTGTACATTACACAGTTTCAAGCTGTCAAACAGCAAAATAGCAAACTTGTTACGGAAAATGTCTTTACACAATGTATCCTCCAGCCTGGAGTGAAGGCAGTGAGTACAATAACAACAATTTGGGGCAAGTCTGTAATTTTATGGAAAAATATGCGAGTGGCACGGCAGGATTCTGAGCAGTTTCCGGAGTGGCAGCTGTTTTTTTCTGCTGGTGTGTGTTCACTCATAAAACAATGTGCTTCGACTTCACAACACATCCAGTTTGTGTGCCAAATACCATTTATTAATTGGCAAATCTCAGATTTTGTTGTGTAGCTACATATTTGTAGCAAAGGTTATAGCAAGTGCTTCTCCGTTGTCATGTTTAGCCATCTTAAAAAATTGCTTAGGTAAGGCCGATGGTTAAGATGTTTCTTATCATGCTCTTAAAGAAATCCCTTGCCTCAGGGATTTTTTACCCTTTCATGGAGACGCTGAAGTCGAACCACTTAAGAGTTTTTATACAACCAGACCCTGATTCACAAAAAAGAACATTAATCAATCAATTGTATCTATCTGTCAGCACATTTCATTACATTCATGAGCTGAAAATAGCAATAAAGAATTGAAAGAATTTATATTCTTTTGTTATATTGTACCAAAATAATTATTACAAAAGTAATTTTAATTTAGGCTATATTACGGCTTTGTTTAAAGTACCTCTGATTATTCTATTATATAGGTTGCTAATTCAGTTATGAAGGTGTCCTGCAATGTATGTACATGCATCTAACAACAGCAAAAATAAATAAAAATAAATAAAAGTAAATAAAAATAAATAAATAAACACTTGAATGATTTGTTCTTCTAATTCCATACTTTCTGGGAACATATATGCTCTGATTGATCAGATGGCCCAGTCTGTTCTGATTGGTCTACTTCTTAAAGTGCATGTTGGAAACAAGACACCAATTACCATATGATATGTGAATTTCAGCTGAGGTTTCATCATCCCTCATTTATAGTACACACTGCAGGACAGTAAAGATGTGTTCATTGTAACATATCTATTCAAGCCCAAGTCAAGCGATGAAATGTTTAACTTCCTAGTTGATCAAGCAAAATTACCAATCAAAATATAACATCAGAAATGTCCAGATTACCAAATTTAAAGCTTGGTTTTTAATAAATCAAGTTTTGAACCATATAATTTATTTAAAACTATTAAAATGTATGCCAAACATACAAAGTCATTGTGATGTGTCTTATAATTTGAACAGCATTCATTTGTTGTAGAAATTCTTGTAGTAATATACAAATATTGCTTAGTCCAAAATGAAGGTTTATTGAGAAGCATGTTGAAGATCTGTTTTTCCTCTAAAGTTGTCGTACTGAACTAAGCCTCTCTTACATTGACATCCATTCAAAAAGACAACTTATTCTCCCTACAAACGCATTTAATAGTAATAATGGAAATCAGTATACCAGTATATAATTATTCAATGATCAAATTCTGGTACCTTGCCATGCCAGTACGGGGGTAAATGTTTCTCATTGACAGCTTCGAGTTTGCCTGATTGTATTTAGAGCTTGGGCACTTTTTTTCCACTAAATGTTTGGAAATTCTGCAATTATGAGAATGGATTGGAAAAAGTTGGCTCTTAATTGCCTCCTGTGGCTTCGACAGAGCCTTAAACAGGCGCACATTGTATAAGCAGCGCTCATCAGATGTCTCATAGGAGCTCTCCAGTCCTGTTCTCACAATCTCAAGTTCAAAATAAGGCTTGCTTCTTATAAGGCAAAAGTTCACTGGAAGAATGAACAAAGCAGCATTAATAAATATTAAAAAGGGTATCTATATTATTCTACTTTATGTTTGGATTTTAAAGGATTTCACTGTGTGTAACCCTCTTTATGCTTTGTTTTGCTAATGTTTGAGACTCTCATTAGAGGAGGGATGTGATAGCGACTACATGTAAAGTGGTAGAGCATACAGTAATTGTGACCCTGTCCATAATTGCCAGTCATAAGTGTAATAAAAAAAAGAAAATTAAGATGTGCACATATTATGAAAGCTGAATAAATAAACTTTCCATTTATGTATACTTCGTTAGGATAGGACGATATTTGGCTGAGATACAAATTTCTGAATATCAAAAAATTTCAAAATACTGAGAAAGTTGGTTTTATACTGTAGTTGTCTAAGTGAAGTGCTTAGCAATGCAAATTACTAATCACAAATTGAGCTTTGATATGTACAGTCTGAAATTTACAAAAACATCTTGTGGAACATAATCTTGACTTAATTTCCTAATGATTTTGGCATTAAAGAAAAATCTATAATTTCGACCCATAAAATGTATTTTTGGTTGTTGCCAAAAATAAACCCATGCAACATAAACTGGTCTTTGGTCCAGGGTCATTATTTATTAATCATAATCCACCAAACTGACTAGTGTGATGATTTTTGTTAGCCATTTCCATTGATTTTCACTGGTTTCACTTGGCTCTTAACCAACATGTATTTATGATGTAAGTTTTTGCAGTTTCAGTGATTATAACAGAAGTTTTGTTTTGTGAAAGTGCATAAGCTAGAAAAAAAGTTTTGTCTTGACAGTAAATACTTCTCAACATGATGTTTACAGCGTGATCCAGCTAAAGTGTTTGGGAGTGTAAGTAGATGTTGTTTGTTGGCAGCCAGTGAAGACCAAAGGCTAACAAAAATCCAAAGGTATTACAAATTTATGAAAATCTGTTATGGAAATGAAACTGGAATGTGACTCATGATTCTTGCATTTAGGAGACAACTAATTTATTTGTTGTGCACATTTGTCCTTAAGACATTGCAGACATTTTACATTCACACACGTACATTACACACATGCAAGTTAAAGGTGGCATTAAATGAAAATATGAATATACTAACGCATAGCTGAATAGCTGCCATACTGAAATCCTCAAAATACATACAATCCTGGTGAAAATCAGGTCAATTGGAACAAAAACAGACTGTTACATTGCACACAGGATCATTCATATGCACGCCCCAGGCTGTGTTTGATTGGCAACAACGTTTCCTTGTGAAATTGCAACAATTGTAATTTTTCCCCCCTTATTTTTAAGTATATCTAAGCTTAGATTGAACTTTATATAAGACTTTTATTTTTAAAACAGGAGAGGCAGAGAGACTAAAGCTCACCACGTGACATCTTTCAATTATTTTCTTTACGTTGCTAAGCGATGTTGACAGACAGCGAATGCAGTGCTGTTGTAATTACAATAAAACAATGTTTGGAATTTTACAAAACGCAGCACAAGTGCTTCACTTTCGGTTTGCGATTAACTTTAAGGTGCAGTTCTCAGCTTGCCATGTTTACACACTGTAAAAAATGTTGGGTTCCATTTGTGTTGGGACAACATGAAGGAATTAAAGTAACTTATTAGTTGTTGTTTTTTTTTTACAAATTTAAGTGGATTGAACATAAAACAATTAAGGGTGCTTTTACACTTGGTTCAATTGCCTGGTCCAAACCCAAGTTCGATTGTCCCCCTTGCCACCTTCTCACCTGGTTTGTGTTCACATCGTCTTTTTTCCTTCTAAACCCCGATACGCTTGCGTCATCAGGCTGCTGTTGTGTGTACAACTGTTGCTAGGTGATGGCCACGAAAGTCAAGGTGCCAAAATGGAAAGATGTATGCATATCACGGTCGGTCTGCTTTTACTGAATCTTTTGGTTTTGGTAACATACAGAGAGCGACTTGCGTCTATCTGCTGCAAAAATATTTAAAATGTTTAAAACATAATGCGATGTCTGCAGAAGTCGTTTTTGGAGAAGACAAGCAGACATAATCACTGTGCTTGCACTGGGTCAGTCCTGCTTGTCACCAAGGTAATGTTAGGTGATACACAGATATACATACACACACGAATGAACATTAAAAAAACTAAAGTTTGTTGTACAGTTGGCAGTTCGCCTCAGTTATTTAATATGATTGCATTCATATCAGAAGTGAATCAGACCAGAGTTCACGTGAACCATACCCCAGACTACCTCTTTCAGGCAGAGAACTAAATAAAGTTCACACTAGCTAAACGTACCGAACTCTGAGTCAAACGAACTCGGGTGCAGACCAAAAGTGCTAGTGTGAAAGCACCCTAAGTTGTCCCCCCAAAAAAACTCAAGACCATGTTGTTTCATTTCATTTTAATTAAGTAGTTTGAACAAAGAGCAAACATAATTTTTAAATGCAGCACATGAGAACACAAAATGCAGGATATACGGATTATAAATGTATTCAGCGCCACCCCAAAGAGGCATAAGGTCTGCTTAACTGTATCCTTTGTTATTTTAACATGCATATTGTGACATTTTTATACATTTTTTTAACATTATTCCGGAATTTGTCAACTAAATATATACAAACAATAAGAAACCGTAGGATGTTAAAATACACACACACACACACACACACACACACACACAAACTCGTCAGGAACTCGTTCAATCAGGAAGCAGCTCTGTTTATCATTTTTTGGGGTCCCCTATTACATTTGCGTAGTGGTCTGTGCTATTTGCAACACATTTCTGTATTTGCATGTGTTGTGAGAATATTTGTCCACATGTTTTCGGACTGATGTAGATGTTTTCTTAATGTGTTAGTGTTTTTCTATTTTCATGTGTTTTTCTTAACTTGTAACACATTTGAGGTCTCTCATAAGTCTCTCTCAGTAAGTTTCCTCGTCAGTTTTTGCAGTCTCTCAGTCTCTGTGTGAGAAAGAGGTTGAGGCCCCAGCACTAATATGTTAAGGGGGAAGGGGGTCTTATCGTCTTTCAGTTGGAGTGGAATAATGAAAAGAGAACTTTGTTTTTAATTAAAGCGGGACCTTTGGGCATGATTAAGGGGCTAGTGATTAATCACCTCTCTGGTCCACTGAAGAGGCTGTGCAGGTCGGGGCCGGAGCCTGTGAACGGGAATGATTTACCCGTGAACCCTCCAGAGAATGTCCCCTGTTTAGATTGCGATGCAGAGGGACACTCTGATGCTGTTTTACATATGGATATGAAGCAGTATGATATTTTTGGAGTGGATTTCTGCAATCGAAAGGTCAGCAGTGTAATATGAGTGTGTGTGTGTGTGTGTGTGTGTGCGTGTGTATGTGGGATTCAGCACATGCAGCACCGGTGCTGGGAATGGTAATACATCACGGTGAGTTTAGTGGCAAAGCAGAGCAGCTGACTCGATTTTAACACCATTTTTATGTTCAAGAGTAATGTCTGCATTTGAAACGATAAGCTGGATGCTGATTTTTAGTAATATATATTCAATGTCAATTAAAGGAAATTTCAGAAACTTTCCACATGAAATTTAACATTTTGTCATAAAATAATCATTTAAAAAAACTGGAGAAAGACAAACATGAAAAGTAATGGAATATTGTTTTTTAAATGCCATGGATGTGAGTAATTCCCTATTTTGTAGAGAAGCGTCAAAATGACAATTATCTCCAAATTACAGGGGCTAAAGATGACTTTAAAAAGATGACAGCTGCATTATTTTATTGTCACACATTTTGGTATTCACACATTTTAGTCTTTTGGTAAAATATTGCTTCATATTCTAATGAAGACGCTTCAAAAATGGGGGGGGGAATGTTCTGTTTTAACCTGAATTTTGCATGCCTGCAACTCAGTTTTATACCTTTTTAGATTTCAGTACTTCTGGGATTGAACCATATATGACTTTAAAAGTTAAAACTACATGCGAAATGTATCAGAATCAGAATCAGAATCAGAATCAGAATCAGAATGGGTTTTTATTGCCAAGTGTG